>SNQJ01S0047510.1:18604-66765 GCA_010110895.2 Picea sitchensis | reverse complement strand
GTTTTGGTTTTGAGTTCATGGTAAACTGGGAAAAATGATTCTACAATGGAGTCTTTGAGAAGAGGAAGTGGTAGAGTGGACCCATTCAACATACCAAAAGTAGCACTTATAATGGAGGAAGTTAGAGAAGGATACAAGGTATAGACACAACATATAATTAATCTATGGAATATGGATCTACCCTCACTCACTAAGTTCATTTATGAATCTTATACAAAGATAATAGGAAGGGTGAAGAAAAAGGATGACTATATGAAGGCATTTTAGATTCAAAACCTGGATTTAAAGGAACAAGCAGAGTAGTGGGAAAAGGAAAATGATGTGTTGTGGAATAAGGTCAATTAATCTACGAAGCTTGAGGATCACTAGCAGAAAAAAGAAGAAGAGGCCACCACAAAATTCACTAAGAAACAATAGAAAGACTAAAGAAGCAAGTTGTTGATGCGAGGAAGTGTGAAACTAAAGTAAATGATCTATGTTGAAGGCAGGGGAATACATATTCACATATTTTGAGGAGGTTATCCCTCACCTACTTGAGGCACTTGAGATCACACATCATGAAATAAACATAGTAACTAAGGTAAGAACAACCCTACCACTATTTGTAGAAAATAGGAAATGGTTTCTAGAGTATGTTGTAGATGTAGATGAAAGGAATGGATAGGAGAAGGAGACAATCAAAGAGATTAAAATATTGTAAGCCATCGAGTTAGAGGATCACAGGAAATAAAATATTTGGTAATCAAGCCTATGATTAGTAAATCCTAATCAAAAACTAAAAAGTTGGAGAAGTTACATATAAAATGATAGAGTCTATGGATACAATTCCAGAATCATAGAGATATCCTGACAACTCTTGAGAAGAAAATATAGTAGGATATTGAGCAACTGCAAGAATAGTATGAAAAAGTGTATCTTGAGGCCCTCACGTTAGACATTATAGCTGATAATATGGAATAAAATAAATGCATATCAATGATCAATAAGGATAGTCATGAAGATGAGAAGAATAAATTAAGAATCCTAGTAAGAGGACTTACAAGGAAAGTGCAATCACAATGCACAATGACCAAAAAGGAAAACAAAAGTTGATAGTGAGTGGAGACATTGATGCAGAAAATACTTGTTGTAGAAGACTTGATAGAATCATCAAAAACTAAGTATGCTGTGAAAGTATAGGATGCAAGCCAAATTTGGACCCTTGTTTTTGAATAATTTACTAACTTTAGAGATGTAAATGTAAGAGAGCTTCCAAACTTGGATCACATTTTTTTAGGAATGAGATATAGATACCAACTTGGGGATGAGTTGGAAGGTGTGGTTGGGGAATTGTTGTTGCCCAATTTTGACTAAGTGCTCGTGAATAGTAGAGTTATTTAGTAGAAAACAAATCCACAAGAGCCAAGGAACCATAGAAGAATAAGTATGCAATTCCACAAAATTTTGAGTATGTGGATGCTAAGGAGTTTCCTTATACATCATCTATGACCAATGTCCTTGATCCTTTGCACTTGTCTCTAAATATATTAAAATATTTTGTATGAGTAGGTTACAACTAACAAATTCCCTAGTATATTTTGGAATCTTTTGTAGCCACTCTAGTCACCTATATATATGAGGATTGTAAAGTTGTAAGTAGTAAGTTCAATTAGGTGAGAGTGTTATGATGTAGAGATTATGTACTGGGTTTTAGACATGCATTATTTTGTATTGATCATTATCCTAAGGTTTTTCTATTGTGTTTATATTCATGATATATCTTGATGATTTATATGTGGTTGTGATTGATGCGTATGTTGTTAGTTATATTAGTTTACCTGAATGTGATTAAAGGATAGGTGATGGAATGCATGACCCCACTAAATATTTAATACTCTACACTTCAATCATATAGAAAATATCATATGTGCCTCATCTGAGGCCTCCTTCCTCTTGGAAGGTTGAATACATCGATGCACAAGACTATATCAAGCTTATGTTGGATGCCTTCTATGGACCTTAGGTCTGTCATATAACCAACACAAGGTGACATCAAGACATTTTTCCATCCTATGGAAAACACGTAATTTTGCTTCATTAAGATGGATTAGAACACATCGAGTGACTTATACCTAGAATTTTATTCCAATATTTTGGGGTTGAATATCGTCTAATTTATAAATCTAACAATCTCGTACCTTTATTCATATCTACATTCAATGGATTTGATCCTTCCATGCATCAACGCATGAAAGGATCATGTGAGGCCTCCTTCCTCTTGGAAGGTTGATCACACCGACACACTATACTATATCGATCTTGTGCTAGATTCCTTCTATGGAACTTAGGTTTGTCATAGAAGCAACACAAGGTGACATCAAGACATTTGTCCAGCCTATGGAAAACAATTAAATTTGTTGCATTAATATGGATTAGAACACGTCAGGTGACCTGTGTCTAGATTTTTCTTCCAATATTTTGTGGTTGAATGTTGTCTAATTTATAAATATAATGATCTCGTACATTCAATGGATTTGATCCTTCCATGCATTTAATAGATTTGAGGTTTAGATACATCAATACTACTTACTATGAAAATATACATTTTTTTATTCTTAAAATATATGTCCCATCCTGGTGGCACCAGTATCTCAAAGAAAACATTGATGCCTCCACTGAAAGCTAGATAACATAGATAAAATAGTTTATATTCTCAACTCTAGGCATTGAGGCTAGAGGTGCAAATTAACATTTGTAGAAAATAAGTCCAACCACAACAGTGTACTATAAGACTCAATAGAGATGCAATATTTTGAAATTACAACCATTGCAATAGGTGAATGACTATGTTTCCCTTCCAACTATGGAATCCTATTTGATGTTCCACAATCTATCTATGCGAAACAATGAGGCCTTCAATGGACATAATATAATAGAATTCATATCCATATAATACATATTACAATTTTTTGACATCTTGCTTTCTTACAGTGTCCTTTGCAATTTTAGGGGAAATTTCTAGTTTATTATTATTTGGTCTCTTTCATCATCTTATAGCACAATGAAATAAGGATTCGTTGTGTAAATCACAATTGTGTAAAATATTGTTTTTCTTTGACCACATGAGAGATTAACAATTCTTAAAAATACTTCAACAAATTATTTTGATACGAAGCACCATTATTATTTTATGTGAGTGCACCCCTTGATAGTCCCTTACATGAAGGAGATTATGACTTCCATTAAAAACATTATTTTTTTTTTTACTTGCGCACCAAGAAACTGTTGATGTTTTGGTATATGCGGGATAAAATTTCCTCTAGAATACCTTTCTTAGATGAAGAGAAGATTCTGGAAGTCTAGGAATACCATTAAACAACAATAAAAATACCCAAAAGAGAAGTCATCCCACATAGAAAATAATAAAGTAAAAATAAGATTCCCAGAGAAGAAGTTGGTCGAGGCAGTTGATTTGAAGACTATACATACAGAGGATTTCTAGCTCATTTGGACACACTCCCAACACACTCTATCACTGAGGAAAACGTGCGCAAGTCTGAGGAGAAAGAGGAGATGCATATCCAGAGTTTTGGTTATTCTTGGTGGCTACTTTATCTTGTTCGCTATCTCTCTAAGGAGGTGCGCTCTTCTCGTATTGTGTTGTTGTTGCAGTGATAAGAACTAAAGGTGCGCTAGCCTAGTGCTAGGGTTTATATCTTGTCAGTGGCTCTTGAGAGATGGTGAATGGTTGGACTTTGGGAAAAAAATCTGTCTAAGAAAGGTTGATGGGTTTTCCCCCAATTGGGGTTTTCCCAGGATAAATCTCTTGTGCTATTTTTGTCTCTTGTTTATGCTGCTACTTCTTAGTACATGATATATATATATATATGTTAATGTTATTGAATTAAAATAACACTGGTAAATCTAATTCTCTACAAATAAGGAAAATCTAACATGGTATCAGAGCTAGTTACCTTAAGAACAGTTTGACCACTGGAAGGAATATCGTTGTAGCAACACCTTGCAACACCTTGCAGTTGCAATACTTTGTCAATCTTTTTGAGCACTAGACTAAGATCGTTGGGTATAATTATTTCATAGATCAGTGTGCGCTACCCTAGCACACCCCTTGAAACCCTTAGCGTGCAGTTTGATGAAGTTTGAAAAATTGAGTTTTTTCAGTGCTAGGGTTTCTACTAGCAAACAATGTCAACCCACATGAGAGTTGAAGATAGATTGGATGGAGAAGATAACTTCAGATACTGGAAGCACATAGTTCTCCTCATTCTAGAAGAGAACGATTTATTGGATCATATCAAGCAAATGCTTCCAGAACCATAAGAAGAATGCACCAAATAAAAATTTAGGAAGAATGCAATCAAGGCCAAGAGGATCTCTATATACTTAATAAAGAATAATCTGATACCTAATGTATCCGAACTGAAGACATCGAAGGAAATGTTTGATTCCCTAACCAGAATTTATGAAAGTAATAATATTAGTCTAAATCTTACTCTAAGACATCAACTCAGAAACATGACTATGAAAAATTCAGAAGTAGTAGCCAACTATTTCACGAGGATATTGTAGATAAAGGACCAGTTAGTAGCCATTGAAGATATAATAGAAGACGTTGAACTCATGACTACCACACTCAATGGATTCTCCTCCTATTTGGATCCATTGTTCAAGTGATTTGCGCCAGAAGTAAATTTCCCAAGTTCAACAAGCTATGGGAAAAGTGCACCCAAGAGGAATCCAAGTTGATATCCAAATCACAGAATAATAATGAAGATGCAAATCAAGCACTTGTTTCCCAAGTGAAGAAGAAAAAGTAAAGGGAAGAAGGAAGCCTAAATAATTCTAAGAAACCATGCCACATGAAAGATGTGTCAAATATCAGATGCTACATCTGCAAGAAGATGGGACATTATGCCTCACAATGCCCTCATAAAAATGAAAAGGGAAATAATAAGAAGCACCATGCACATACAACAGAAGATGAAGAACACAAGTCAAAGGATGATTTGTTTTTATCTGTTTCATCACTCACATGAACCATCACTCAAGGGAGTGACACTTGGCTCATAGATAGCGACTCACTTAAGGATTTTTGGTTGTCCAATATTTATACATGTTCCAAAGGAGAAGAGAACGAAGATGGAACCTTCAAGAAAGAAGGGCACACCCATTGGATACATTGAAACTTTGAAGGATTACAAAATATGCATTCTCGGGTAGAGACAGATTGAGATCAGCCATGATGTAATATTTGATGAAGATGAAGCCTTCAGAAGATAAATGGAGTCTCACATGGATGAGGACCGAGAGGAGAAGGAGGTTCCAAAGGAAGAATTCATGGAAGACTCTACACTTGAGGAACCCATTCCAAAAGTTCATAATGAGATGGTATAGTCAGAGAGACCTGTAGATCTACCCAGAGAAGTTGCATTCAAAAGAAAGAGACCGGATTGGCTCTGGAACACCTTGCAGAAAGCTGAAGGACATGAAACTACCAAACACTCTTTTAGAGGGAGAACGAGACCACATAAGTTTTGCAGCTATGTGGAACTGATGAGCAAAATCATTAATTCAGAGCCTTCCACCTTTGAAGAAGTTGCTGAGATGTAGGAATGGAAGGATGCCATGATGGAGGAGTATCAATCCATCATGGAGAATGATGTGTGGGAAGTGGTTCTGAGACTAGAAGGGAAGTCAATTGTGACTTCCAAATGGATCTATAATATCAAGCATGCTACAGATGAAAACATAGAGAAGTACGATGCAATATTTGTGGCTAGAGGATTATCTTAGAAACATGGAGAAGACTACGATGAGACATTTGCTCCTATATCAAAGTACACTTCCATCAAATCAATTATTGTGATTTATTCCACAATGGGATGGAAATTAAACCAGATGGATGTCAATACTTCTTTATTGAATGGTGTAATAGAGGAAGAAGTGTATATAGAGAAGCCACAAGGTTTTTTGATCCATGGGAAAGAGTCCTATGTTTTCATATTGAAGAAGGCCTTGTACGGATTGAAGCAGGCACCTAGGGAATGGTATGCCAGGATAGATAACTACCTGATGAGCTTGGGTTTTACCAAGAGTGATGCAGATCCCAAATTTTACCATAAGGTTTAGAATGGATGCCTGTTGATATTGTTTCTATACATGGATGACATGTTTTTGACAGGATATGAGAAGCTCATAGTTAGGTGAAAGAGGGAGCTCGCTTTAGATCTCGAGATGAAGGATCTAGGTCTGATGCATTACTTCTTGGGATTCGAGGTGCGGTAGAGATCGCATGAGATTTTCCTTAGCCAGGGAAAATATGCTATTGAGATCATGCAAAGAATTGGGATGATGGACTACAAGTCCATGGCCACACCCATGAAGATAAATCTAAAGCTACTGAGTGATTCATATTCATATTTGGTGGATCCCACAATGTGCAGACAATTGATTGGATCCTTCATGTACATGGTTAACACCAGGCCGAACATATGCTTTGTAGTGAATTCCTTGAGTCAATACATGGTTGAACCTAGACATGTACATTGGATGGCAGCAAAACATATGTTGAGATACCTTCGTGGTATGATTGGATATGGATTGAGATATGTCTTGGGTGGAGATGTGAAGCTGCAGGGATATACATACTATAAGTAGGCATGGAGTGCAGTGGATCGGAAGAGTACTTCCAAAAGATGCTTCAGTCTGGGATTAGGTATGATATCATGGTTGAGTAGGAATCAAACATCAATGGCACTTAGTACAATATAGATAGTGTATATCACAACTAGTGTGGCAAGTCATGAAGTAGTGTGGCTTAGGAAGTTGCTTGCAGGGATATTTGATCTAGAATTGGAGCCAACTTTGATACATTGTGACAATCAAAGTTGCGTAAGGATTTCAAAGAACCCTGTTTTTCATGACAAGTCAAAGAACATAGATATAAAATATCATTACATCCAAGACATGGTGCAAAGAGGAGCTATGGATCTCCAATACATATCCATAGATGAGCAAATAAAGAACATTCTCACCAAGCCTCTGTCTAGAGTGAAGTATGCTTACTTTAGAGACAATCTTGGCGTGATGTAGAATATCGATCCTCGTTAAGATGGAGGTGTGTTGTTTCTTCTCATGCTTTCTAACCCCTCTGGCCAAGGGTTCCCTAGATCAGTCATTTGAGGTGACTGAGGGGATAATGCACTGCCAGACCTGATGAGAGAATAAACTTCACATGCATAGTCGTGAGGACTATGGGAGTAGCTTTGTGCTACTGGATGAGACTATAACTATGGATGTTGTCATTGTAGTAGCCGTGTGCTACTAGCTAATTGATGCATAGTTATAGAGACATCGACTATGACTTATATGGTTTATGGAATTATAGTAGTTGTGTGCTACTAGATGATTGCTCCATAGTTGTAGAGACTATGACTATGACTGATGGCATTGTAGTAGTTGTGTGCTAATAATTGATTGCTAAATATTTATAGAGGCCATGAATATGGCTGATGGAATTGTAGTAGATGGGTGCTACTATTTGATTGTTGTATAGTCATGAGATTGCAGACTATGATTATGGTTGATGGCATGGTAGTAGTTGTGTGCTACTAGTTGATTACTGCATAATCATAGAGACTACTAGACTGCATGGTGGTAGATTGTGTAGCTATCAATTGATTGAAGGAGAGAGACATTATGTCTCTGGATAGTAGTTGTGTTCTACTTCGAGTGGTTGTTTTTACACACCAAAATGTCACACTTGAGTGTCACACCCCAAGTGTCGCAAAGTGATGTATGCACCTTGTTAAGTGTCGCATGCACTGTCACAAGTGTCCTATACACCTTACTAAGTTTCACATTCAATTTTCTGAGTGTTTCAACCCCTTGACACCATGAAAAAAAATGTCACAATCCCTAAGTCACGTTGGAATAAGAAGCCCTCTCATTTGATAGTCGAAACATACCTTTTCCTTGGAAATTTTGACCAATTTTGGGCATTTATGAAGAATGACCTCCTTTCCATGTTATGGGAGCGCCAATTTATGGAATTGAATTCCATTTCCATGTTAGATGAGAACCATTCTATAGGATGGCTCCCTATGTTCAACTAAAGGGGAGTGCTAGTCTTGTTAGAGAGAAATTGAGGATCTTCAACCTTTTCGTAAGGGCCAAATCTCTTGGGATGAGGTTGGTTGTTTTCGACCCCTATGTTATGGCTTCATCTTAGGATTAGATCCCAACCTTAAGGAGTCACATGCTCAAACATATCCTTCATTTTCTCATGGTGTTTGTGCCTCTAAAGCCTATATATTGAAGGTATTTCCAAGGTGAAGGGGGGGAACAATTGAGGTATCAAACCTTTGATTATGGAGGAAGCATCAACATTTTAATGTCAAGATTCATGCAAGGGATGGATGAGGGGAGATTGGAGAAGTGAATACATCATCAATCATGATTTGTAAGTTCATTAATATCAACTTGGCCTATTCCCTTCAAGTTCATTTGTTCTACATTTGCTTGTCTATTGTTGTTTCAGTCTTCATAGATAGATCTTATTTGTCTAATCATATAGAGTAGGAAGAAGATTACTTTTTCTAGTATTTGTAGGATTCCATTTGCGTTGAGGAGCTTGGAGACCAATCCTACAGATTGGAGTAGTGAGGATGAACATTGCAACAAGGTACGCCACATCATTCTTATTCTCTCTTGCTCGATTGATTGAGTTATATCTATAGGGAAAGTAGTAACCACTTGTTCTCTTCTATCTTTGGACCAAATATAGGAATATTGGTCCAAAGGGGAGATTAGCCTATCCATAGGGTGAGATTTCTCGCAAAATTTATGGACCACTGGATATTATTTATGTACTACTATGGATCGATACAATCGTGTTCTACTGGATGGAATTGTAGTAGTTGTGCACTACTAGATGATTTCCATGGAGGCTACCAGTTCACATTGGGAGTAATTGTCTGCTACTTGATTGTAGAGACCGTGACGAATGATTCTATCTAATGATGGAATTGTGGTAGTTTTGTGCTACTAGATGATCGCAGAGTAGTTAGTGGACTACTAGATGAAGACATCGTGAAATATACCTCCCTAGATAAGAGGGAGTGTTGATGTTTTGGTAGCTACGAGAGGAAATTTCCTCTAGAATACCTTTCTTAGATGAAGAGAAGATTCTGGAAGTCCAGGAAGACCATTAAACTACACGAAGAATACCTAGAAGAGAATTTGGCGAAACAAAAAAGAATAAAGTAAAAATAAGATTCCCAGAGAAGAAGTCGGCTCATGAAGTTGAATTGAAGACTATAAATAAGGAGGACTTCTAGCTCATTTGCAAACACTCACAACACACTCTCTCAATAAGGAAAAGGTGCACAAGTATGAGGAGGAAGAGGAAACACATAGCCGGGGTTTTGGTTATTCTTGGTGGATACTTTATCTTGTGCGCTATCTCTCTAATGAGGTGCACTCTTCTTGTATTGTGTTGTTGCTGCAGCTGTGAGTACCAGATATGTGCTAGCCTAGTGCTAGGGTTTATATTTTTTCTGTGGATCTTGAGAACTGGTGAATGGTTGGACTTTATGAACAAAATATGTCTAAGAAAGTTTGTTGTGTTTTTCCCCCATTTGAGGTTTTCCCAGGATAAATATTTTGTGTTCTTTTTGTCTCTTGTTTATGTTGTTACTTCTTAGTACATGATATATATATATATAGTAATGAAGTTAAAGAACATTGATAACTCTGATACTATGTAAATAAGGAAAATCTAATAAAAACTTCTTACTCTCCACTTTTTCATTCTTTGACGATTAATATGCACTCAACAACATATTAGTAAATGTTGTATAGAATGGGATATACACTGTTAAATTTAATTTCAAATCCAAACAATGTATATTCTAAACTATACAATATTTATTACTATACTACTAGGTGCACAATGTTTATTGAATCTTTTCCCATTAACCCGTTAAACCTATGTAATAAATGTGATACCAAATGACTCAATATTGGTTATGTAATAAATGTGATACCAACTGACTCGATATTGATTATGTAGACCTTCCATTGTGATAATTTCCATTCAATGTTATTGTGCCACTAAGCTCTTTTCAAATGTTGTATGCATGTATGGTTAGATTTTTCCTTTAACAACATGCCCCTTTAACAAAGTAATAAAAGTTATATAGATTGAGATATACAACATTTATTATTCCATGTAGAGGGGACATTATTACTCTTTCTTACAACATTTAAACATTTAAGCTATATATAAGGGGCATATTATTTGTATAAATAAATTAAGAGGAATATGGATGGTCAACTAAATTCATCATTTAACCTCATACATTTTAAAACAAAATATCAAGTTAAGTAACTTGACCAAAAAATTAAACTTTAATTAATACCTTCAAATTCTTACCCTTATATTATAAATAATCTTTCTTAATTAACCTTAAATTTATATTTAAAAAATTAATTTTATTTAATTATAACAAAATTATTGTTTTTATTTTTTTTTTAAACTAAGTATCATATATATTCATATTGTACAAACAATTACATGCCTGAAAAACTATGCTCTGCCATATTGGAAACTATAGCTTAAACATAATTTAACAAAAATAACCATATCAAGATGTTTGAGAAAACCCAGGCTCTGTCAAAATGGAAACCAGAGCATAAACATAGAGACTACCATATTATCATGTCTATGTAAGTATTTCAACAAGTGACTATAAGTTGTGACCCTCTAGAGAGTTCGCTAAACATAAAAACATAGAAAGAAACTAGCAAAACACCTAGGCCACTATTGGTGTTAGTGGTTTCAGTTTTGCATATGTTCTAGTTCTTTATGGGTCTCCTGCTACCTTTTTTTTCCGAGGAAATTTCCTTCGTCAATGATGATCAGATTAGCAATAGTTCCCTGAGATTTAGGGGAGTTGGTGACATCGACCAAGTTACCATGCTTTTTTGCGTCCCACTCCATCACCCTGAAGTTGATGATGACACTAATTCTGCAAAGAACCATGAAATTTGACTCCAAACATCTGAGTCTGTCTAGAGTATTATATTTATTTTCATCCTTGTCCTCCAAAAATGAAGCTACCCATGTTTTTTCTAGCCAATAAAACTCCATCGAGCAGAAAACCTTGGTATCTCATGTCCTAGTATACCCTGTATCCTACACCCATTCTTGGAACTCTTTTTTTTATAAATTCTTTCGAGGTCTACAAGTTCCTTGTCCTCACTCCTTCTTCCAAATCCTCCATTTTTTTTTAGTCCTGGTGGGTATGCTTCATAACTATATCTACTTGTCTTGTTTAGCTCCCTTCTTTGCTCTAGTGTCACCCGAATTAGTTTGACTCCTTCTATGAGCACCATGTGTTTTAAATCCCTTATGTTTGGCACCTCTCTTGGTTGAATCTAGTTGGTATACATTATTTTGGTTACTCATTGTCATTGTAGGCTCATGCCCTGCTCCTTCAGGATTCATCTTTCTAAGCTTTGCATTAACAACATGAGCTATCATGGGTACCCCCCCTTATTTGAGGAATACACTTCAAACATTGGGAGACCATCCCATTTACCTCCTCCAGCTTCAATATGACCTTTCTCCTTCCCCACTACCAATAGGGTTGCACCCAAGCCTCTTGTTGGTTGAAAATTTGGTCATATCGATTTTTCGCTCTTTGTAATTAAAAGAAATATGTCATTAGAAGAAGCAGTTTGTGCATGCTCACTATCTTATGGTGCATCCCTCAATCTCATCTTCATCATGCATTTTACAGAATCAAAATCCAACTCTGTATGCTCAAGATACTCATGCAAGAAGAATTTTTCTAAGTGAAGAATTTTTTCCAAGTGTTGTGCCCATTTTCCTCTTCATTTTTGAATTTTTGACTAATTACTCTCATCACTTAGTCATTTCTCTCACCAACCATCATTATGCAGCCAGGTCTTTGATCAAAAAATAAATATCTCCATTTTAATTCATCTTCTCCTTCTTATACACTATTCTTCTCAAGGATTTACACTTGTATTTCTAAACTGAGCATAAGGTTGATATTTTTGAGTGTCTTTCTTGTATTCTTTCGAGATTGTTTCTCTAAATAGATCCTGGAGTATTTTATAGCCATATATGTGACTGATAAATGTAAGCCAAGATTGTCTAAATGATTCATGGATTTTTAGTCCTTGCATTTGACAAGCCTTATTTATGAGCATTAGTCAATTGGTTTACTGGAATGCTTTGTATTGTTGAATATCTTTTATGAAACTCCATATAGAACTACTTTGGGGCATAATTTCAATGATTTCTCAAACTCTGAGATTATGAGCACGATATTTTTGAAGTGTACCTATCATATTTGCTTCTATTTTGAATGCAATACTCTTTTAAAGTTCTCTGAAGTGATCAAGATCATTTCACTCTTTTTGTTATGAGAAAATATGGATGCATATTTAACTTGCATGTGTTTCATAGGGTTGTTATAATGAAGCTGAGCATATATTTATTCTAATATTGAATCATTTCTTCATCTTTTTATGGTTAAGAATTTTCTTGGTCAATTCAAGAATAAATATGGTTATCAAGAACCATTTCATATATAAACTAAAAAAATAAAGACTTGGAGTTCATTGTATAGCATTATCGCATTTGATAACCCAATCCAAGATAATCAAGCTATATCTTTCATACTATAATAGAGGAATACCACCTCCATAAAAATGCAGGGGGATATGAACATCAACATTTTTGGTGACCATATTGGGGAACGATTTATTTTCAAGATATTTGAGGATTTGTTTAAGATTTGATTGAGGAACCAAAGTCTCCATGGTTCAAAGTTTCAAAAGGAATATTCAAGAAGACTGCTACTTGTTCTAGAAGCACGGGGTTTATAAAAATATTATTGAGAGATATTTGAATGAAATCAAACATAATGTTCTTGGATATTTATGAACAAGTCAGGTATCAAAATCTTTGAAGGTCCAAGAACCATCAAAACTTCGGGAGGATGAACTCCCTTGTGATTCCATTAAAAAAACTCTTAAATTCACTGATAACTCCATTGGCAAGATTCAAGAATATCAAGAAAATACTCATGGTGGATCCACCAAATAATTTCGTTTAAGTTTTGATGCTCCTTTTCCACCAAGCCCATCAATGGTTTTTCAAGATGAAGCAAAAGGAAGAGGTACCCAAAGAAGGAGGCGACTACATAGAATCTCTTTAAATATGCCAGAAGTAAATTTTGAAATGCCATACATTTCTATTGAAAACATTTCCACATTCTTTGGGAACACTTCAGAGGATGCAAATAAATGTTTGTTTAAATTCAGTATCACATGCGATGTTTTCAATCTCGCTGAAGATAATGTTACATGTCGATTATTTACACAAACTCTACATCAGAATGCTCATGAGTGGTTCTTTTCATTGCTTCCTGGGACCATTACTAGTGGGGATGTGTTGGAAACTACATTTGCAGAAAAGTTCATCCCAATAATGCACTCACATGCCCCTTCTAGTGATTTTAATGTTGTTTCCCAACCACCCTTTCCCATATGGACACAAGACAATGAAGTTGTAGAGTTTCTGAGATATATGCACATAAGATGTAGCTAACAATGAAGCATACACAACATGCAATGGTCTGAAGAGAAAACACAAAAAATGGAGGAAATAATGAAACAATTTATATTAACCGAATTCCACACTCAAATAGTGAATAATTTATAATAGATATAGGTTACATGAGTAACTAATGTGCCACAGTAGTGATTTAGAGAGATCTAGACATTCACTAATAGAAACCGAAGTAAGCCACCACCTAGTCCTAGTTAATTGATTAATGCAATCATCAGTTAATTGAGTCACATGTGTGGAAGTGAGAGAAACACATGCAACCACTGGTGATAAAATCGAGGTTTCCGTGTATGAGTGACTTCCACTAGTATAAATGACTGTAATTGAGTCTAAACTGAAGAGGAACACCCTATTTTGTAGGGGAATATTCTCTAGAGAGAATATTCTCATCTAAGGAAGTGTTCTCAATATTGGAATATCAAATTTAGGAGAATAATTACCTAGGTGAGTGCGTAATATCTCCAACACCCCCCATGAACACTACTAGGGTGTGAATTATGAATGAGTCCAAAAAACCAAGGGCATGTTAGGTACCCATTGTACAATTCATATAAGAATGAAACACTATAAAAATGGAGCAAAGAGGGAAAACCTCATGGGAAAACCCCCCACCTCAAAGTAAAATGCAAAAAATGAAGAAGGAACAAAAGCAGTTGCTAAGAAATTATGTCCTTCACTCCAAGAAGACTTTGCAAATGTGAAAGTTTAAGCTCGATGAATATTTTGTTGAATATGTCGATGTATGTATGGGTCTGAAGAAGGAGATGCACCAGTGATATGTGTAACACACCAATGAAGGGTAAAAAATAAATGAATACAAAAAGTTAATTTATTTCTCCTCAATTAGTCGATTCCTCCATCCATGGTCTCTAATCCCGGTCAATGGAAGTAAGGGAAGAACTTCAAATCCACTAGAAAGGTTTTCTTTCCCTTAAAGTGCAGGTTATATGGAACCCATGGCTTTCTTCCTAATGCCTTTAAGCTTCAGCGTATTTAGGCACTATCTCTCCTGGATAAGCCCCTCCCTTTATGTGACCAAGGTTGTGACCAATCAACAAATCGAAAGGCGCGTCATGATTTAGCATTTCATGACTTCACATCTCACGAAGTTCACTTACTCTTCCTTCCCTCTAATGAGTCGACGACCTGGATCTCTCCTCGATCCAACGACTCAGATCAAATCACGATTTTACGTTTCGAGAGTTCCCAAAACTCTTACTTTCGGCTTCNAAGTTGCGAATTCTCGATAAGACTAAATCTACTGTCCACGATCTTCCTTCGATCGATGGCTACGATCAAGTCACAATTTCACGTTTCAAGACTTGGGAGGTTGGTTCACCTCTGTTCTCCCGATTCCTGATTTCTTGATATTTGCAAGCATCAGATCAACGACTCAATACTCCCCACGATCTAATGACTCAGATCAAATCGTGATTTCGTGTTTTGGAAATGATCACAACTCCACCCTTTGAATTCTCTGGGTTTCAAGTTAGTGAAATTCTGATCTCTCGCCACATGTCCTCTTGGATGGACGGTTAGGATCAAATCATGACTTCGCGTATCATGAATTCTCACAAGTCCACCCTTTGACTTCCCTAGGTCACGAGTCAGGGAAATGCTGATCTCTCACCATGTGTCCTCCTGGATAGACGATTAGGATCAACTCCATTCTTTCCCTTGCAAATATTTCGAAGTTCAAATCCTTGAACTCTTGAATTTGCAGCCATCTGTCTACCCCAACGATTGAAGGTTTCGATTACTTCAGAACTTCGGGACTTGGAAAAGTCCATTCTCCTGTATACTTTCGAAGGGTTTAACCCTTGTGCACCTTTCCTGGATCCAATGGCTATTGGTCCACACACTCAGATCTGATGGTCAAGGAGGGTCTCTATGGATCCTTATATCTACGGTCGAGATCACGTTGCAACTTTGGGTTTTGGGAGTCTAGTCGCGCCAATGTGTGAATCTCCCGATGTGAGGTCTTGCGAAGACTGAAAGAGTCAAGACATTAACTCATGCACCCCTTCTTCTAATCTAATGGTTGCGCTAGACACTGGTACCTCCCGAACGGACCTCATTCATTCATCTTCTAAACGAAAATATATCCCCTTTAGATACTCTAAGCTCACTATTCTTCTGGAGCTTTGTTGTCTCTGAAGGACTTAAGAGTTTTGCACTCTTTCTCTTGAACGTAACACTTGAAAGCGTTCTTTCGTGCACTCCTTATGTTCATTCCTCAACTCTAGTACCTAAGATGGTTTCGGTCTCTGCCCATATTGCAGAGACTCGGTGCATACCTACACTACCTCTCCTGAGCTTAATAGACCCCGTCCTCGTAGTGTATGCGAGGTTCAACCTCCGAAATCAGGGTAGTACTCACTCGCCTCTGAGATGGAGATAACATTCTCTAGGCGAGTATTCTCTAGGAATTAAACTAGAGAATAAGGGAAATTAAGAAGATATAAAAGTCCTGAAGGGACGAATGCATACTCTTAACTAAATCATTCAATACAGAAACCATTTACAGGCGTATAAATATAGGCATGCACTCATTATTTCCAGTTGAAGCACAAAGCATGAAAGAAACACTTATTAGAACCATAAGGTGTGATGAGACTGCTGAGAGGGGTTTTCGTTTCCACCCAACCATAGGCTCAATCACTCCCACTGGATTTATCACTGGCCACCCCCGAGCTTAGGCCACGATGCTTTGAGATTCATTCTCTTAATTCTAGCTCATTATAAGTTAGGGACAAAGGTTACTCTCCTTCTCCTTATATAGGAATAGACAAGGATGAAGGTTACTCTCCTTCTCCTAACTCGGTCTCCATCCACTGTGATCAGAACTCACTTTTCACTTTCAATCCTTCCTTGGACCCAAGATTGTCCACTCTCGTCTCTGTATTTTTCCGCATCTCCCCTCTTCCCACCCCCACGCTTCATTTCTTTCCTTCCTTATAAAGATTGTGTGTGGCTCGGATCCCCAGTTTGTGGTTAGGTCCGGAAGCCTTCAGATGGGCGGTTTTCCCCATCCCCTCCTTAACTCTTGAGGAGGCCTTCCCACCTACCAGCCTGAATGAAATTCATTTCGGGTCAGAGGGTTGTTCTGATCTTGAGCAATTAAAAACCAACATAGTACTGGTTCGATGGAGGTTAACACAACCCTTCCGGGTCCCCTCCACCACCTTTCCATTAGAAATCGTGGTCTCTCATAGCACATCCCATTCTCAACAGTCATACAACACGTTTCCATTATCTATTAAAATAACAAGAATTACATTCATCGACCTTTATAAAAAGTTCCACCAAATCAAACATTCACACTTTGAGTTTTCCATAGTTCCTGGCCAATAAAGTTTTATTTACAGATTGGGGGAAACATGGTGTTACAATTCCCTCCCCCTTAAAGGAATCATCGTCCTCGATGTTCTATCTAGAAACATGATAGGTATGTACAGAAGTAAAAAAAATCGGATATGCCTGTCTCGTGGCATATTCCATTTCCCACGTAGCCTCATCTGGCCCAAAGTGTTTTCATTGCACCTTGACTTGTGCAATGGTTCGGTTCCTGAGTGATGTTTCCTCCCTTTCTAGTATGCGTTGGGGTTCTGGCAGGAATTCTCGCTCCGGTTCCACTTGGATCACAAACCAGTCAATTATATAATTAACATCATGTACATATTTCTTCAATAATGAAACATGGAAAACATTATGTGCATTTACTGTGGGAGGAAGTGATATCCTATAGGCTACAGGTCCCACTCTATCTAAGACTTCAAAGGGTCCACAATACTGAGGTGCCAACTTGGAACAAGCTTCCATTCTCAGAGAACTCTTCCTGGGTCTAACCCTGAGATAGACATGGTCTCCAACTTTGAACTCTCGGGGAGTTCTATTTCGGTCGACGTAAATTTTCTGTCGGTCCTGAGCATTTTTTAGATTTTGTCTTATCTGCACCACTTTCTGTTCCATTTCTTTCAGCATGTCAGGTCTGATTGTAATTCTGTCCATTAGATTGCTCCAGCTGATTGGAATCTTTCACTATCTACCATAGAGGACTTCAAAAGGGCTCATCTTCAAGGATTCTTGATAACCGTTGTTGTAGGAAAACTCTACCAATGGTAGGTAGTCTTCCCACTTCTTAGGTTGATGCATTACATGCATCCTTAGCATGTATTCTACTATTTGGTTCACTCTTTCTGTTTGTCCATCAGTTTGGGGGTGATAAGCTATGATAAATAAAAAAATTGTCTACAAACCGACCATTAGGTATTTCCAAAAGTTCGAAGTAAACTTGGTGTCTCTGTCAGATACAATTTCCTTGGGCATGTCATGCAGTCTGATTATATCCTTCATGAATATGTTGGGAATATCTATTTCCTTGCAAGTTGACTTGACAGGGACGAAATGGGCAGACTTACTCAGTTTTTCCACCATGACCATGATGCCATCATTTTGCTTGGTCGAATTTGGTAGTCCAGTGATGAAATCCATGGAGATGGTTTCCCATTTCCATTATGGGATTGGTAGGGGTTGTAACAATCCTATTGGATGTCGGTGTTCCACCTTAACTTGTTGGCACTCTAGGCACTTAGCTAGATAGTTAGCTATGTATTTCTTCAATCCAGGCTAATAGAATTGTTTCCTAGTGGTTGTGATCATCTTCTGATATCCAAGGTGACCAGTATATGGTCTCTTATGTAGTTCATCCATTATGAACCTCTTCAAGTCGTCACAGTTTGGAATATACAATCTATTTCTGTAAGTCAAAAACCTTCCTCGAGCATCTGGTAGCCTTCATACTTCATCCCTAAAGGCTCTTGTCTTAGGTATGAGGTCACGGTCTTGAAGAATGCATCTATCTCTTGTGCATTTCAGACCCTTTCCCTAACGTCCGTTTCACAAGCGCTTATTGATGCTAGATGAATCGTTTTTATACTCCTAAGGGCATCAACCACCTTATTTTCCTTTCCTTTTATGTGTTTGATTTCGAAATCGAATTCAATTAGGAGAGCCATCCACTTAGCTTTCCTGACATTGAGTTTTGGCTGATAAAATAGGTGTCTCAATACACAATGATTTGTCATAAGCACAAATATTCTACCCAGGAGGTAGTGCCTCCACATTTTTAAAGCATTTACTATGGCAGCCAATTATAGGTCATGGGTCACATAATTGATCTCATGCTCATTTAATTTCTTTGACGTGTATAAAATTACACGTCACTCTTGCATAAGGACTCCTCTGAGTCCTTCCTTGAAGACATCTATACACACAAGGAAATCATTATCCGGGTTTGCAATCTTTAGCACCGGTGCATGGGTCAGGAGGTATTTCAGTTCTTGAAATATTTCTTCACATTTCGATGTCCAAATGAATTTAATCCCCTTTTTCTGAAGGGCATTGATTGGACAACCAATCTTGGAAAACCCTTTTATGAACCTTCTATAGTATCCCGCTAATCCCATGAAGGATATAATATTAGATACATCCTTCGGGGTAGGCCATTCCATAATAGATCTGATATTGTCGGGGTCTACTGCCACTCTTTCCTTAGAAATGACATGGCCTAGGTAATGGACTTGCTTATGAAAGAAGTCACACTTGCTAAACTTAACGTAGAGCCGATGTTGTCTTAGTACTTGAAGTAGGAGTCTAAGATGTTCTTCGTCCTCCTCCCTATTCTTGGAGTAGATTAGGATATCATCAATGAAATCCAATACAAATTTGTCCAATTTTTTTTTGAGTACATTATTCATCAAGCACATAAAAGTGGTGGGGGCATTGGTTAACCCAAACAACACCACCACGAATTCATAGTGAGCATACATCATTCTAAAGGTTGTTTTGTTAATGTCTTCATCCTTAATCCGGACTTGATGGTAGCCAGACCTTAGGTCGATCTTCAAGAATATGGATGCACCTCCCAATTGGTCAAATAGGTCATTGATTCTTGGTAAGGGGTACTTGCTTTTTATGGTCATCCTATTGATTTGTCTGTAATCTATGCACAGTCGGAGTGTGCCATATTTATTTTTCACAAATAAGATGGGTGCTCTCCACGGGGATACACTGGGTCGGATGTAGCCTTTGTCCATAATCTCCTTTAGCTGTAGCTCGAGCTCAACCATCTCTTGTGTGATCATCCTATATGGCGTTCTATATGCTGGTACTGCTCTCAGTGTAAGTTCTATCAAGAAGTCAATATCCCTTCTCGGAGGTAGACTTGATCAAGCAGTCAATATCCCTTCTTGGAGGTAGACCTGGTACTTCTTCTAGGAACACATCCTTGTATTCTCTTAATATGGGGTGGTCCTCTAGGTTTTGTTTGTCGTCCTCAACGGATTCCAACGCCTGTATTTCATATAAGGAACACCCCTTTCTACAATACTTCTTCATTTTAAGGGTCGATATTTGTCTCATGTAGACAGGCTTCTTAAATCCTTGGAGGGTAATCTTTCCCCCTTCTTCGTTTACACATTTTAAAGTTTTATGATAACAGTCCACTTTAGTTTTATAAGAAACCAACTAGTCCATACAAATCAACAAGTCATAAGATCCTAGGGGAAGTATGTTAAGGGTCGCTCAGGTGGGCAATCCACCCATGATGAATTGACAGGATGGTATGGCCTCTGCCACCTTTCTTTTGGTCCCAGTGGATAATTGCACCAACCATGGTTTAACATGTCTAATTGGCTGCAGTTTACACTTATCAGTAGTTTGAGGGGCCACATAACTCAAATTAGAACCTGGGTCAATTAAAATATAAATTGTATGGTTGGCGATCATACCTTCCAGCTCCACTACTAAAGCTTGGTCATCAGCTTGATTATTGTCTAGGGCTGCATATATTCGTGGCATGCTCCTGGCCACATCATTGACGTTGGTATCTTCTTGGATATTGTAGACTCTCTTACTGTTCTGTTGTCAGTGTGGGCAGTCCCTCAATTTATGATCCCCTCCACAACCCCAACATTTTAAGGGTTCCTTCTTGAGGTTATCAGTCTTTACTGGGACTATCTTAAAAGGTTTATTTCCACTTTGAGAGGGGAAATATTTCTGATATACACTTCTAGTAGGAAGGCTCCTTCTAGAGTATTTTTCATAGTTCTTAAATATTGAGGATTTAAACCCCTTCTTCTGGAATCCTGAAGTACTCCTCTTCTTCCAGTCCTCGTGGGGTCTTGTATTACTCCCAAACTGTTCATAACAATACCTCGCCTTCCTGATAGCTTCTTCTAAAGACTTTGGTTTGTCGAACTCAATCCTATCCCGATAGGTGTGAGGTAACCCACTAATGAACCGCTACATTTTTTCTTTTCAATCTTTTATGTAGGGTACATACCTCAGTAGTTCAAGGAATTTATTAACAAATTCATTTATGGTGAGTTGCCCCAGCCTAAGTTCATAGAATTCCTTAGTCTTCCCATCCATGTATTTCTCTGACAGATACTGATTCTTGAAGTATTTCTCCAACTGTTTCCATGAAAAGTCCTTCTCATTGACTCCTTTCAAATTCCTAAGGTCTTCCCACCAAATGGAAGCCTTCCCATTTAGGTTGAAGATGGCTATTCGAGCCTTCAAGTTTTTAGAGTAGTCATGGACTATGAAATACTTCTTTAAACCAAGTAGCCAAGCTTCTGCCTCTTCTCCCTTCTTAATCTCTCCATCGAATGAGGGTGGTTTGGATTTCCTGAACTCTTTAGGACCATGGGTTTTGGAACGCTTCTGTTTCTTTCCTTTCCTGTGAGGATGTGAGCCGACCCTGTTACTAGAATATCCTTTGGAGTTGTTAGATTCTTTTCCAGAGGACTCTCTCGATGAGTGTCCACTGCCTCTAAGTTGGACCTTCTTTGCGGTACTTCTCCGAGTCGGGTCACTTAGGGAGTCATGTTTTTGGTTCTCAGGTGGACTCTGACTTCTCCTGTTGTGTCATTGATCCACATGACTGGTTGCGGGTTCATGTTGTAGTTTCCTTTGTATGTCGAATAAGATCTATAGCAAGACTGTGTTAATTTCTGTTTGTTTCTCTTGCTCCTTTATCAGTCTCTTGTTGTCGGCCTTGAAACTCTGTAACTCGGCCCTGAGGCTCCTTACAGTTTCAGCTATATCTGGAAGGGTTTCCACTGCCCTCCTTTTGTCAGATTCTCCGTCTCTATTGTGGGAGCCATCAACCACTTCATGACACGTCATCATCCTTTAGTCTTGGAGGTTTCCCGTGATTGACTAACTACTCGAGTGTTGACAAAAACAATTATGGTTAGCTAAAATTATATCATTTTATGAACAATACACGGTTCAATTTCTTAAATGCATACACACAGTAGAAAGTTTCATTCTTTTCTTTAATAACATTTTTAACTAGACTTTTAAAAAGGATTCAAGGCAGGGTGTCACTCCTTTAAAAGTACTTCAAATAACATTTTTAAACGACTCGTTCGTAATCCCAAGCAGGTTCAATGTTGTAACCATGCTTTGATACCAATTTGTAACACACCCACAACGGGTCAAAAATAAACGAATAAAAAGAACTAATTTCTTTCTCCTCAATTAGTCGATTCCTCCATCCATGGTCTCTAATCCTGGTCAACTGGACATATCTTATTTCCCTTAAATCGCAGGTTATATGGAACCCACGACTTTATCCCTAATGCCTTTAATCTTCAATGTATTTAGGCGCTAGCTCTCCTGGATAAGCCCCTCCCTTTATGCGACCAAGGTTGTGACTAGTCACCAAATCGAAAGGCACATTGTGATTTTGCGTTTCGTGATTTCACGTCTCACGAAGTTCACTTACTCGTCCTTCCCTCTAATGAGTTGACGGCCCGGATCTCTCCTCGATCCAACAACTCAGATCAAATTGTGATTTCATGTTTCGCGAGTTCCCAGACTCTTACTTTCGACTTCTTGAGTTGAGAACTCCCGATAAGACTAGATATATGGTCCACGATCTTCCTTCAATCGATGACTACGATCAAGTCACAATTTTGCGTTTCAAGACTTGGGAGGTTGGTTTGCCTCTGTTCTCCCGATTCCTGATTTCTTGATATTTGCGAGCATCAGATTGATGACTCACAACTCCCCATGATCTAACGAATCAGATCAAATCGTGATTTCACATTTCACGAATTCTCACAACTCCACCCTTTGACTTCCTTGGGTCGCGAGTCAGCGAAATGCTGATATCTCGCCATGTTTCCACTTGGATGGACAATTAGGATCAAATCGTGAGTTTGCATATCGCGAATTCTCACAAATCCACCCTTTGACTTCCCTGGGTCACGAGTCAGCCAAATGATGATCTCTCGCCACGTGTTCTCATAGATGGACGTTTAGGATCAACTCCATTCTTTTCCTTGCAAATCTTCTGAAGTTCAAATCCTTGAACTCTCAGATTTGCTGCCATCTGTCTACCATAACGATGGAAGGTTCCAATGACTTCAGAACTTCAGGACTTGCAAAAGTCCATTCTCCTGTATACTTTCGAAGGGTTTAACCCTTGTGCACCTTTCCTGGATCCAACAACTGTTGGTCCTCACACTCAGATCTGATGGTAAAGGAGTGTCCCGATGGATTATTAGATATACGACCCATATCACGTCGTAACTTCGGGTTTTCGGAGTCTAGTCATGCCAACGTGGGAATCTCCCGATGTGCGGTCTTGTAAAGACTGAAGGAGTCGAGGCGTTAACACCTGCGCCCCTTCTTCAAATCTAATGGTTGCACTAGACATTTGGACCTCTTGAATGGACCTCATTCATTCATATTATAAATGAAAAGATATCCCCTTTCGATAATCGAACTTCACTATTCTTCCGGAGCTTTGTTGGCTCTGAAGGACTTAAGAGTTTTTCGCTCTTTCTCTTGAACGCAAAATTTGGAAGCGTTCTTCCATGCAATCCTTACGTTCATTCCTCAACTCTAGGAACTAAGATGGTTTCGGTCCCTTCCCACCTCACAGAGACTCAGTGCATACCTGCACTACCTCTCTTGAGCTTAATAGATCCCGTCCTCATAGTGTTTTCGGGGTTCAACCTCCGAAATCAGGGGAGTACTCACTCAAATCTGAGACGATGATGAAATTATCTGGGGCGAGTATTCTCAAGGAATTAAACTAGAGAATAAGGGAAATTAAGAAGATATAAAAGTCCTCAAGGGACGAATGCATACTCTTAACTAAATCATTCAATACAAAAACCATTTACAGGCGTATAAATGTAAGCATGCACTCATGATTTCTAGTTGAAGCACAAAGCATGAAATAAAAACTTATTAGAACCATAAGGTGTGATGCAACTGCTAAGAGGGGTTCTCATTTCCACCCAACCATAGGCTCAGTCACTCCCACTAGGTTTATCACTGGCCACCCCCGAGCATAGGCCACGATGCTTTGAGATTCAATCTCTTACTTTCAGCTCAATGAAAGTTAGGGACGAAGGTTACACTCCTTCTCCTTATATAGCAATAGATGAGGATGAAGGTTACTCTCCTTCTCCTGACTCAGTCTCCATTCATTGTGATCATAACTCACTTTTCTCTTTCAATCCTTCCTTGGACCCAAGAGTTTCCGATCTCGTCTTTGCATTTTTCCGCAGCTCCCCTCTGCCTACCCCCATGCTTCCTTTCTTGTAATCCTTAGCAAGATTGCGTGTGGCTCGGATCCCCAGTCTGTGATCAGGTCTGGAATCCTTCAAATGGGTGGTTTTCCCCATCCCCTCCTTAACTCTTGAGGAGTCCTTCCCATCTACTATCCAGACTAAAATTCATTTTGGGTCAGAGGGTTGTTCTGATCTTGAGCAATTAAAAACCAACATAGTACTGGTTTGGTGGAGGTTAATGCAACCCTTCCAGGTCCCCTCCAACGCATTTCCATTAGAAATAATGGTCTCTTTTATCACATCCCCTTCTCAGTAGTCATACAACACGTTTCCATTATCTATTAAAATAACAGGAATTACATTCATCAACCTTTATACAAAGGTCCACCAAATCAAACATTCACACTTTGAGTTTTCCATAGTTTCTGGCCAATAAAGTTATATTTATAGAATGGGGGAAATAGGGTGTTACAATATGTCTTCAGATATCCATTTTCTCTTATTGTAAAGAGGAATATCCAAATGAAGTTTGGATGAAAATTTGTATATCGCGCGGTCGTTTCCGAAAAAACGCTTAAATTTTGTTGATTTTAAAATGCTCATAACTTCACTTCCCGGACTCTGTTTTAAACGATATGTTTTTTGAAATTGAGTAGTTTTCTGAGAGGAATTAAAATATCCAATTATTTTGTACAAATTATTCTAAAAAAGATTCATAATAGAATCTGACGTGAACGACCCCCTTTTTGGCTTCGGAGATGCATGCGTGTGGCTCCTGAGATGCATGCATGGGAATCTCAATATGTGGGTCCTGGGATACATGCATGAAGAATGAAAAAGTGTATGCATGTGGATCCTAAGATGAACGCATAATAAATTCCACATATTATTCATAAAACAGATCTGAAATGGAGTAGACATCATCTCTAATGAATGGAACAAAAACTTGTGGAGATACCTATGTAGAAGGCTCTTCAAACTGAGAGGCTTGATCTTCCACTGACTTTTCTGTTAGATCTATTTTGTCAAAATTCTGCATGAAATATTCACAATATTCCTTATTCCCGAATAGAGCCTCCAATATGGTCCATAGTTTATCCAGAGTTGAGAGTGATTCCTCCTCTACATGATATTGTAGTTTAGGAGAAATAGACATGCATATAAATCCGAGAGCCATGTCTGAGAGCCATGTCTTGTCTGTTGAGAAAGTAATTTTTCTCATCGGCATAATTGGGATCTACTTCCATTTCCATGGTTATTGGATACAATCTTCTACCCTTGATCTGGTGTAGAATTTTTGGCTTCCATTTAGTAGTTATATAACATTAGAATTGTAGATGCAGGAAATTCCATCTTTCCTGCTGCTTTGTTCTATATTTGGTACTTGAAAAATAATGTTGGTGATGATCCTTGCTAGTGGCGTCTAGGCTCTAATACCATGTAGATTTTTTATATACATGCACAAAATATCTAGCTAACAATGAAGCATACACAACATGCAATGGTGTGAAGAGACGAGGCAAAAAATGGAGGAAAGAATGAAATCATTTTTACTAACCAAACTCCACACTCAAAGAGTGAATAATTTACAATAGATATAGGCTACATGAGTAACTAATGCACCTTAGTAGTGATATACAGATATCTAGACACACATTGATAGAAACAAAAGTAATCTACCACCTAGTCCTAGTTAATTGATCCATGCAGTCATCAGTTAATTGAGTCACATGTGTGGAAGTGAGAGAAACACATGCAATTTTTGGTGATAAAACCAAGGTTTCCATGCATGCGTGAATTCCACTAGTCTAACTGAGTGTAATTGAGTCTGAAGTGAAAAACACCCTATTTTAATATTATTTCTCTTTCTTTGATTTTTCTGGGCACATCTCCAAGTGACACGTGGCAGGTGACTAGGTAGTGATTGGATGTGACGTCTCAAACATTCATAGGTTGACTAGGTGATGACTGGGTGGTCAAAATATTATCGAGATAAGTATTTTTCTAAGGCACGAAGAGCAACACCAAGACCTCCATAATATCATTTGTTTCACATGAATTATATGAAATGCCTTTACATTATAAACAACAATTCCTCATCCATCACAATTCATGTGGGATTCAAGAGGTGGATTTTAATCAAGGGATAAGATTGACCCATGAATTAAATGGACAACTAGCGAACAATGATCTTCCGAAACTCATAACTCAAGATCTAATTGTATGTTTTGGGAAAACCATACCTCATTGGAAATTTAATTCAACAAGGAATACAATGGGATAGGTTTCAATGCCTGAATTTGACCATATTTTTTTGAAAAATTAAAATATCAGTTAACTTATTTTTCATGACTTGCTAAGAAATCTGTTTGGAACCTCGACTTCTAGAGGCTATAAGTTGAGATCCAAAACTCAAAATTTCGCTCAAGAGGAATTGTTAGAAAGATGGGATGATGAATATTACTTTTAGAATGGTTTCCATGGCTGAAAATTCAACTAGCATGCTCAAAGTATTAAACACAGTCCACTTTGCTAAGGCATTCAATTTTGAAGTTTTGAAATGAAAGTTTATTAAATAACTTTTATTATAGGATTAAGTGGGTCCCACTTGGAGGCATGAATTTTAATGACCTTAATTCATTTACGAGCATTTAATAAAGAATTAATTTTTAAAAAAGTACGTGGGAACTTCTAGAATAAATAGAAACCTTGACTACTTCAAGAAAGCATTGGGATCGGTTTTAAAAGAAGAAGACACCATCAAAAAAGGGTTAGAAGATCATAATAGAAAAGGTTCAACCATCATTATGCAGCCAAGTCTCTGATCAATAAATACAGATCTCCATTTTTCTTCTTCTTCTTCTTCTACACTATTCTTCTTAAGGATTTATGCTTGTATTTATGAATTGAGCATAATGTTGAGTTTTTTTAGTGTATTTTTTGTATTCTTCCGAGACTCTTTCTCTAAATAGATCATGGATTATTTTACNGAAGGTAGAAAGTAATTTCTATTCGGTCATATCTGCATGCAAAGTATGAACTCTATTTGCTAGTCCATAGGGTGTTTTTCCCCAACCACAATGACTCATAACTCCCCACGATCTAACGACTCAGATCAAATCATGATTTCACGTTTCACGAATTCTCACAACTCCACCCTTTGACTTCCCTAGGTCGCAAGTCAGTGAAATGATGATATCTCACCATGTTTCCACTTGGATGGACAATTAGGATCAAATCGTGACTTTGCGTATCGCGAATTCTCACAACTCCACCCTTTAACTTCCCTGGGTCGCGAGTCAGCCAAATGCTAATCTCTCGCCACGTGTCCTCCTGGATGGACAATTAGGATCAACTCCATTCTTTCCCTTGCAAATCTTTCAAAGTTCAAATCCTTGAACTCTCGGATTTGCTACCATCTGTCTACCCTGACGATGGAAGGTTCCGATGACTTCAGAACTTCGGGACTTGCAAAAGTCCATTCTCCTATATACTTTCGAAGGGTTTAAACCTTGTGCACCTTTCCTGGATCCAACAACTGTTGGTCCTCACACTTAGATCTGATGGTCAAGGAGCATCCCAATGGATCCTTAGATATACGACCCAGATCACGTCATAACTTCGGGTTTCCGGAGTCTAGTCGTGCCAACGTGAAAATCTCCCGATGTGCGGTCTTGCGAAGACTGAAGGAGTCGAGGCGTTAACACCTGCACCCCTTCTTCAAATATAATGGTTGCGCTAGACATTAAGACCTCCTGAACGGACCTCATTCATTCATATTCTAAACGAAAAGATATCCCCTTTCTATACTCGAACCTCACTATTCTTCCGGAGCTTTATTGGCTCTGAAGGACTTAAGAGTTTTTCGCTCTTTCTCTTGAACGTAACATTTGGAAGCGTTCTTCCGTGAAATCCTTATGTTCATTCCTCAACTCTAGGAACTAATATGGTTTCAGTCTCTTCCCACCTCACAGAGACTCGGTGCATACCTGCACTACCTCTCTTGAGCTTAATAGATCCTGTCCTCACAATGTTTGTGGGGTTCAACCTCCGAAATCAGGGGAGTACTCACTCAAATCTGAGAAGATGATGAAATTATCTGGGGTGAGTATTCTCAAGGAATTAAACTAGAGAATAAGGGAAATTAAGAAGATATAAAAGTCCTCAAGGGATGAATGCATACTCTTAACTAAATCATTCAATACAGAAACCATTTACAGGCGTATAAATATAAGCATGCACTCATGATTTCTAGTTGAAGCACAAAGCATGAAATACAAACTTATCAAAACCATAAGGTGTGATGCGACTGCTAAGAGGGGTGCTCATTTACACCCAACCATAGGCTCAGTCACTCCCACTAGATTTATCACTGGCCACCCCCGAGCATAGGCCACGATGCTTTGAGATTCAATTTCTTACTTCCAACTCAACGAAAGTTAGGGACGAAGGTTACACTCCTTCTCCTTATATAGAAATAAATGAGGATGAAGGTTACTCTCCTTCTCTTGACTTAGTCTCCATTCATTTTGATTAGAACTCACTTTTCTCTTTCAATCCTTCCTTGGACCCGAGAGTTTTCGCTCTCGTCTTTGCATTTTTCCACAGCTCCCCTCTGCCTACCCCCACACTTCCTTTCTTGTAATCCTTAGCAAGATTGTGTGTGGCTCGGATCCCCAGTCCGTGATCAGTTATGGAAGCCTTCAGATGGGTGGTTTTCCCCATCCCCTCCTTAACTCTTGAGGAGTCCTTCCCATCTACCAGCCAGACTGAAATTCATTTCGGGTCAGAGGGTTGTTCTGATCTTGAGCAATTAAAAACCAACATAGTACTGGTTTGGTGGAGGTTAATGCAACCTTTCTGGGTCCCCTCCACCACATTTCCATTAGAAATCATGGTCTCTCTTAGCACATCCCCTTCTCAGTATTCATACAACATGTTTCCATTATCTATTAAAATAACAGGAATTACATTCATCAACCTTTATACAAAGGTCCACCAAATCAAACATTCACACTTTGAGTTTGCCATAGTTTCTGGCCAATAAAGTTATATTTATAGAATGGGGGAAATAGGGTGTTACAATATGTCTTCACATATCCATTTTATATTATTTTAAAGAGGAATATCCAAATGAAGTTTGGATGAAAATTTGTAAATCACGCGGTCGTTTCCGAAAAAACGCTGAAATTTTGTTGATTTTAAAATGCTCATAACTTCACTTCCCGGACTCTGTTTCAAACGATATTTTTTTTGAAATTGGGTAGTTTTCTGAGAGGAATTAAAACATCCAATTATTTTCTACAAATTATTCTCAAAAAAGTTCATAACATACTCTGACGTGCGCGACCCCCTTTTTGGCTCTGGAGATTCATGCGTGTGGCTCCTGAGATGCATGCATGGGAATCTCAATATGTGGGTCCTAGGATACATGCATGAAGAATGAAAAAGTGTATGCATGTGGATCCTAAGATGCATGCATAATAAATTCCACATATGATTCATAAAACAGATCTGAAATGGAGTAGACATCATCTCCAATGAATGGAACAAAAACTTGTGGAGATACCTATGTAGAAGGCTCTTCAAACTGAGAGGCTTGATATTACACTGACTTTTCTGTTAGATCTATTTTGTCAAAATTCTGCAGGAAATATTCACAATATTCCTTATTCCTGAATAGAGCCTCCAATCTGGTCCATAGTTTATCCAGATTTGAGAGTGATTCCTCCTCTACATGATATTGTAGTTTAGGAGAAATAGACATGCATATAAGTCCGAGAGCCATGTCTGAGAGCCATGTCTTGTCTATTGAGAAAGTAATTTTTCTCATCGGCAGAATCATGATCTACTTCCATTTCCATGGTTATCGGATACAAGCTTCTACCCTTGAGCCGGTGTAGAATTTTTGGCTTCCATTTAGTAGTTATATAACATTAGAATTATAGATGTGGGAAATTCCATCTTTCCTACTGCTTTGTTCTATCTTTGGTACTTGAAAATAGTGTTGGTGATGATTCTTGCTAGTGGCGTCTGGGCTCTAATACCATGTAGATTTTTTAAATACATGCACAAAATATCTAGCTAACAATGAAGCATACACAACATGCAATGGTGTGAAGAGATGAGACAAAAAATGGAGGAAAGAATGAAATATTTTTTACTAAGCAAACTCCACACTCAAAGAGTGAATAATTTACAAAAGATATAGGCTACATGAGTAACTAATGCACCTTAGTAGTGATATAGAGATATCTAGACACACATTGATAGAAACATAAGTAATCTACCACCTAGTCATAGTTAATTGATCCATGCAGTCATTGGTTAATTGAGTCACATGTGTGGAAGTGAGAGAAACACATGCAATTTTTGGTGATAAAACCAAGGTTTCCATGCATGCGTGAATTCCACTAGTCTAACTGAGTGTAACTGAGTCTGAAGTGAAGAAAAACACCCTATTTTGTAGGGGAATATTATCTAGAGTGAATATTCCCATCTAAGGAAGCGTTCTCAATATTGGAATATCAACTTTAGGAAAACAATTACCTAGGTGAGTGTGTAATATCTCCAACAAAAGTGAGTGATTCAGAAGAAAAATAAAATCAAATATTGGAAAAAAAAAATTCAAGTCATACTACTGAAAATGAAAATGAGAATTCCAATTGTCAAGTGGAAGATTTAAGCTTCTCATATGCCCCACATGAGGATCTTTCAGGCATCAAGTTTGAAAGTGAAATTGAACAAGCTCCACCAAATGTGCAACAATATTTCAGTCAACATGTTCATGAGAAATTTCCACCAACAAGTTTGCAATGGATGCATATTGATGATGAAAATTCACAAGAACATTTGTAGCAAGAAGAATTGGTGGAAGAAATTAATCTTGAGAAAGATGATGGGAAAGATTTCCATTTTATGAAGGAAGAATGTTTTCAAGACATTGTTGATGAATCAAGAGTCTTGAATGTGGTTGCAGATAAGGAGAGATGAAAAAAATTTCAAATGGGAAACTTATCATCCAACCAAAGGTAGTAGCAATCATGGGTAACCATCGAGAGTTGATTTTATTGAATCATGGTTCCAAAAGTATTGTTGGCCAAGCAATGCAATCGTATTGTGGGCACATCTGGCTCATTTTTATTTCAATACACTTTGGGCGTGCTCTTGACTCCTTGATAGCATCCTCGATATGTTCCCCGATTATGGATTTCATTTCACAGATCATTTGGATGCTTGAATGTCTCAATTGGAAATCTACTTACATTTGAAAAGTGTCCCTTTCCTCCAAGTAGGTTAGGGTAGGTAGATCTTCTTTGTACATAGTTTGTTCCTTTAGCTAAAGTTTTTCATAATAAAGAAATTGTTATATGGAGACAATGTTTGAAGATGACTCCATAGCCCAATGGACACATAATCTAGTTAGATTTTTGTGTTCTTAGCAACCCTCAAGGGGTGTCTGTCCCGCAGTTGGAGCCAATTGTTGATTGAAAATTTGGTCATCTTGATTTTCCATGCTTTCGAATAATAATAAAAAAATGACACCATAAGGAGGAATTTGTGCATGCTCACCAGCTCAAAGTATATCCATCAGTCTCATCTTTTTCATGGATTTTATGGAATTAAAATACGACTACTTATGCCAAAGATACTCATGAAATAAGAAATTTGAAGAATTGCAAGAAGAGTTTTTCTAGGTGAAGAATTTTTTCTAAGTGTTGTGCCCCATTTTCCTCTCCATTTTCAAATTTTTGACTAAGTACTTTCCTCACTTAGTCATTTCTCTCACCTTCCATCTCCTGTCCATCTCCACACTTAACCATTTTCCTCTCTTATCCCTCCACCTCTCTTCATACTCTCATTCTATACTTAGCCATTTTCTCATTTTCTCATTACTCTCATATTCCCTTCTCTTCTCATACTTAACCATTTTCCTCGTTCACTCTACTATCCATACTCCATATTCCACACTTAGCCATTTTTCTCTCTTTTCATTCCTTACTCTTTCTTTAGTTAACTTAGTCACTCCTCATATTATTTTAATATTATTTCTCTTTCCTTGATTTTTCTGGGCACATCTCCAAGTGACACGTGGCAGGTGACTAGGTAGTGATTGGATGTGACGTCTCAAACATTCATAGGTTGAATAGGTGATGACTGGGTGGCCAAAATATTATCGAGATAAGTATTTTTCTAATGCACGAAGAGCAACACCAAGACCTCCATAATATCATTTGTTTCACATGAATTATATGAAATGCCTTTACATTATAAACAACAATTCCTCATCCATCACAATTCATGTGGGATTCAAGAGGTGGATTTTAATCAAGGGATAAGATTGACCCATGAATTAAATGGACAACTAGCGAACAATGATCTTCCGAAACTCATAACTCAAGATCTAATTGTATGTTTTGGGAAAACCATACCTCATTGGAAATTTAATTCAACAAGGAATACAATGGGATAGGTTTCAATGCCTGAATTTGACCATATTTTTTTGAAAAATTAAAATATCAGTTAACTTATTTTTCATGACTTGCTAAGAAATCTGTTTGGAACCTCGACTTCTAGAGGCTATAAGTTGAGATCCAAAACTCAAAATTTCGCTCAAGAGGAATTGTTAGAAAGATGGGATGATGAATATTACTTTTAGAATGGTTTCCATGGCTGAAAATTCAACTAGCATGCTCAAAGTATTAAACACAGTCCACTTTGCTAAGGCATTCAATTTTGAAGTTTTGAAATGAAAGTTTATTAAATAACTTTTATTATAGGATTAAGTGGGTCCCACTTGGAGGCATGAATTTTAATGACCTTAATTCATTTACGAGCATTTAATAAAGAATTAATTTTTAAAAAAGTACGTGGGAACTTCTAGAATAAATAGAAACCTTGACTACTTCAAGAAAGCATTGGGATCGGTTTTAAAAGAAGAAGACACCATCAAAAAAGGGTTAGAAGATCATAATAGAAAAGGTTCAACCATCATTATGCAGCCAAGTCTCTGATCAATAAATACAGATCTCCATTTTTCTTCTTCTTCTTCTTCTACACTATTCTTCTTAAGGATTTATGCTTGTATTTATGAATTGAGCATAATGTTGAGTTTTTTTAGTGTATTTTTTGTATTCTTCCGAGACTCTTTCTCTAAATAGATCATGGATTATTTTACNGCACGAAGAGCAACACCAAGACCTCCATAATATCATTTGTTTCACATGAATTATATGAAATGCCTTTACATTATAAACAACAATTCCTCATCCATCACAATTCATGTGGGATTCAAGAGGTGGATTTTAATCAAGGGATAAGATTGACCCATGAATTAAATGGACAACTAGCGAACAATGATCTTCCGAAACTCATAACTCAAGATCTAATTGTATGTTTTGGGAAAACCATACCTCATTGGAAATTTAATTCAACAAGGAATACAATGGGATAGGTTTCAATGCCTGAATTTGACCATATTTTTTTGAAAAATTAAAATATCAGTTAACTTATTTTTCATGACTTGCTAAGAAATCTGTTTGGAACCTCGACTTCTAGAGGCTATAAGTTGAGATCCAAAACTCAAAATTTCGCTCAAGAGGAATTGTTAGAAAGATGGGATGATGAATATTACTTTTAGAATGGTTTCCATGGCTGAAAATTCAACTAGCATGCTCAAAGTATTAAACACAGTCCACTTTGCTAAGGCATTCAATTTTGAAGTTTTGAAATGAAAGTTTATTAAATAACTTTTATTATAGGATTAAGTGGGTCCCACTTGGAGGCATGAATTTTAATGACCTTAATTCATTTACGAGCATTTAATAAAGAATTAATTTTTAAAAAAGTACGTGGGAACTTCTAGAATAAATAGAAACCTTGACTACTTCAAGAAAGCATTGGGATCGGTTTTAAAAGAAGAAGACACCATCAAAAAAGGGTTAGAAGATCATAATAGAAAAGGTTCAACCATCATTATGCAGCCAAGTCTCTGATCAATAAATACAGATCTCCATTTTTCTTCTTCTTCTTCTTCTACACTATTCTTCTTAAGGATTTATGCTTGTATTTATGAATTGAGCATAATGTTGAGTTTTTTTAGTGTATTTTTTGTATTCTTCCGAGACTCTTTCTCTAAATAGATCATGGATTATTTTACGACTATATATATGTGACTGATAAATGTACGCTAAGAGTGTCTAAATGATCCATGGAGGTTTAGTCCTTGCATTTGACAAGCTTTATTTCTGAGCATTAGTCAATTGGTTTACTAAAATGCTTTGTATTGTTGAATATATTTTATGAAAGTCCACAGAGAACTACTTCATGGTGTAGTTTCAATGATTTCTCAAACTCCGAGTTTATGAGCATGATATTTTTGAAGTGTACCTATTATATTCACTTATGTTTTGAATGCAACGCTCTTTTAAAGTTCTCTAAAGTGATCAAGATAATTTCACTCTTTTTCTTGTGAGAAAATATGAATGCATCTTCAACTTGCCTGTGTTTCATAAGGATGTTATAATGAAGTTGAGCATATATTTATTTTGATATTGAAGCCTTTTTTCATCTTTTTATAGTTAAGAAGTTGCTTGGTCAATTCAAGAAGAAATATGGTTATCAAAAACCATTTCATATATAAACTAAAGCAATAAAGACTTAGGGTTTTTTGTCTAGCATTCTCTCATTTGACAACCCACTCCAAGAACATCAAGCTATATCTTTCATTCTATAACAGAGGAGTACGACCTCTATAAAAACGTAAGGGGATATTTTGTCGTCGTGAGGTTGTTGTTTGGATCTTGACCAATATGAACATCAACACCTCCCCAAGGAGGGAGAGCCCACAACCCAAGACTAAGGATCGACCTCTAAGAGACTGCAACCTCCTTCTGTAACTTAATCAGATACCCTACTAGCACATGAAGGAACAAGTTTTCCATTAAAGAAGAGGTCACGTAGGCCTTCATGGTTTGTAAATAACCCTCAACCCCAAACATTACCATCATTATTGCTACATTCATTGTTGCAAGTGTTCTTCTCAGCTGAGGGAACCTCTGCACACTGTCATTCTTGGAGAAATCACAATTATAAATGTCCCAATATTACTCACAAAAATTCCCATTAAACTTGTCTCATCCACTGATCCTTCCTACATCATGCTTCATCATAGTTATGGGTGGTGTGGTTCTTCCCACCTCCTAATTGCCATATACTTGCCTTCCCCTCTGAACACGTGTTGTCTATAGGGGACTATTAATGCTTAAGGTGGAAAATGGTTAGTGTTTGTTGTTAAATCTATTTAATATAAGAGAAATGAGAAATGTGTAATTCTGGAGTTGACATATAACTTTAAAAAGAATATTAATAAAAAAAAATATTTCAATGTCAACTATAAATAAAATATTTTAATGTCTATATTAAATAAAATATTTTTATATCAATTATATATATATACATATATAAAGTAATTTAATTCTTTAGTTTAATATGGAGTTGACAAATAACTTTTAAAAAAACATTAATAAAAAATAAATATTTCAATGTCAACTATAAATAAAATATTTTAATGTCTACATTAAATAAAATATTTTTATATCAATTATATATATACATATATAAAGTAATTGAAAGTAAAATATTTTTTATTCCACCTACATCTCATTATAAGGGTCATGGGTGTCATTTAAAAAAATATTAATAACAAAAATATATTTCAATTTCAATATCAATATCCACGTTAGCTAAAATATTTTAAGATCAACGTTAGATTTATATCCATAAAGAAAGTAAAAGTATTCTTATGGTTCATGGAGCTTTCTATAACTTAATAAGTGGGAGATGTATAATTCTTTCCATGTGACATTTAAAAAAATATTATTAACAAAAAAATAATTCAATTTAGTTCATAAATAATATATATATATATATATATATATATCTATATCTATAAACATAAAAGTTTTTTATTTTTTTATTTTTATGTTAAGTGCTTTCTAAGTCCCACTTTGAGGGATATGTGTAATTCCTTTAGTGCTTACATTGAGTTGACACTTGCATTAAAAAAAAAAATTCAATTTCCACCTTAACTAAAATGTTTTCTTTAAAACATTTTAATGTATTGCTTAATATGAGGGAGATGTGTAATTCCTTACAACGTCAACATGTAGTTGACACATGACACACACACACAAACACACACAATGTAGATCCATCTTAACTCCGAATCTGTCATATGTAAAGAGGAATGGAATCTTCCCACCCTTTCCAAAACCCTTTAGATTGTTAGTATTATATTGTAAAAGCATTTTGGTTGTTGTGATGTATGTAGGACCATTGAGAGGTTGAACCTAGAAGTAGATTCTCCTCTCTCTTCTCAACCTCAACCCTAAACAAGAAGAGAGAATACATATTCTCTCTTGGAACCTTATCATTTTCTTGGAAGTACACTACTATACTCTTCCATACATATTTTTATTTCCACATTTCCCCTCTACACTCTTCCTCTACACTATCACTCTTCCATACTTAGTTTTATTTTCATATCTTTCCTACCCTCCCTCTCCTCTTTTATAACTCCCCCTCACTCTTCTCTTCTATACTTAGAATGTTTTCTATTATCTGTTGATTTTTGTAGCTTCAGGAGGTATTCCCAAAATATGCATATGATCCGAATTTATTTTCAGAACGAAATGAAAGGAGAGAAATTACAATGAAATACTCATGAAAATTGCCCGAAACAGAGAAATACAACAATACTTGATTTCTATTAATGAAAGAATTGTAAAGAGACTGTAAAAATATAGAGTGCAAGACTCGCTAGAATGGTGGGAGATTTATCCATGAGAAGAGATGTGACAGCTACGCTTATTCTCCAGAAGATGATTACAATGAGGCTCTAAAAGCCTTTTTATGATAAATAGGAATGCCAAAACCCTAAACATCCAAAAACCTAACCCTAGGAGATGAAACACCAAAAGTCATGTGGGCCCTGTTTGGGTAAGTTAATACATTAACTTCCTAGGGTCATAACTTTTGCATACGATCTTTGTTTTAGGTGTGTGATAGCCCATTGGAAAGGTCTTTTTGATAACTATGCATTACACCACCAACTATGACTCCATCTACATTTTTACTGTGGCGAGCCAAAAAAACACTGTTTAGGGGCCCAAAACAACCCTGGAAGTACAACAAGATGTGATGACATGAAAAAATACAAAATAGGCCAGTTGGATTAACTGGGATGCCACCAATATCCACCTGGAAGATGTGTAGGGCTTCAGACAACCCCAAAAGTGTAGAACCCACAATTACAAAGAAGTAAAGAAGAATGTGATGTGCTAAAACCTGATAAGAGGAGCCAGTTGGAACAGGTGGGTGGGCACCAATATCCACCTGGATCAATCCTCCCCCCTTAGAAAGAAATGGTCTCCATTGCATTGAGTTCCTAGGGAAGAGGGGAAATAATTTCTTGCATCTGAAGCTTGGTGAGCTATGTGCCTTGTTGGAGAAGTTGTTCTTCTTGGCTTATGGAAGACTGTCACAAACCTATTGTTGGAGGGGTTGAATCTGTTCCACCAACCTGTTGTCTCTGGGTTGGATGGGGCATTATGTAGGCACCATTATAGGTGAAGAAAAAATATCTTGTCTCTTCGACAATCTGATTTTGTTGGATAGAAGGTGTTGAGGCTGTAATGGTTGTAGTGGTATTCTGTACATCCTTTGAACAGACTGTGAAGAGGATGATTTTCGCAGTATGAGAGATTACCTTGCAGTTCTTTTTTGGTGGAGTAGTAGTCAGAACTACCTCTAGTATCCTGTAGATCTGACCTTCCAGAGTAATAATGACACTACGAAGTCTAGACTCATAGACAACATGACGTTTCCACATATATCGTTAGCCAAAAACAACATCACAGACATCAAGAGGGGAAATATCACACACTACCTCATCCTTGAAGGGATGGATTCCATCAAGTAGTTGAGATTGCTAGCTGACACGAAGATGTCGTCCGTAGTGAAGCCACCCGATGTTGTATGGTTGCAGTTGTGGTGTTGTTGACAACCCCAAATTTTTGGCGACCTTATTTGAGATGAGGTTCTTCTAGCTACCGTTATCAACAATGAAATGCAATGGGGTCCCTTTCACCCACATCTGTGAATGGAAGAGGCACTCCCCCTCTTTAAGATCTACTGGTTCTTCTAGCTAAATTGTTTTGGTCACGAGAGTAGTAGTGGGGACTGCGTCGATGATCTGTCTGTTTTCAATATTTTCTAGATTGGATTCCAAATTCGGGTTTGGCTCCGTGTCTTTGACCTCGACCACAAATCACTGTTTCGAGAAACATTCATCGGTGTTGCGCCAAGGTATTTTGTGGATGTCACACCAATTCCCAGTGTCATTCTTTGTCTTTAATTTACCCTTTTTGTCCTGTGTGTTGGAATGGTTGTCTAGAGGTTGTTGGTTAGGGCCATCTTTACCATGCTTTGTTTGTTGTAGATTTGTAGACCCGAATTTCCATTTGTTCTGGTGCCTAAATTTCTGCTTGATTTTGACAGCATATCGATAGATAGCTCCCAATGATGATATGTTTAGGAAATCCATTTCAGTTTGGATGTACCTATGCAGAGCCCCACAGTATTTCATAACCATATGCCACTCAAAGTCTTTGATACCCATCTTGGTGCACAAGGTATGGAAAGTATTTGTGAACTTTGGCATAGTTTGTCTCTTCTCTTGCTGCAGTGTGGTCCATCTCATGTACTAGTCTTCATAGTTATCAACAAGATAGTACTTTTCTTTGACCACATCCACAAAAAAATCCCAAGTGGGCTCGACGCCATATATTCTAGATTCCTCTATGGAACTTTTCTCCCAGTAAGTTTCCCACCAACGTTTGACATGGGGGGGAGCCTTGAGGAGTGCCATCTATCTGACCTTCAAATATGGGAATATGAAAATTAACTTGTACCTTGAAGGGAGACGTTCCTCCATAATGGTTGCTTGATGAAGATACGCTTGTTTCTATCAATAGGCGTTGAAGAATGTGTGCAAAATTCTCCATCATTTCGTCCCTCTGTCTTGCGAGAGCTTTCTCAAGCAACAAGTTAATATAATCTTTTGTTCCATCCTATTTCTTTTATGCCACTATCGAGGGTTTCTTGGGCGTGCGAGAGTGATTGTCCTCAAGAGAGACAAACTCGATACCCAACTGGCTATACTCAGACTTCATCGGGGACATGCGCTGAAAAACAATCAAGAGTAGCCTGCTTTGATACCACTGATCCAGATTTATTTTCGGAACGAAATGAAAGTAGAGAAATTACAATAAAATACTCATGAAAATTGCTAGAAACAAAGAAATACAACAATACTTGATTTCTATTAATGAAATAATTGTAAAGAGACTGTAAAAATACAGAGTGCAAGACTCGCTAGAATGGTGGAAAATTTATCTCTGAGAAGAGATGTGATGACTATGTTCATTCCCTAGAAGATGATTACAATGAGGATTTGGAGGCAATTTTATGATAAATAGGAATACGGAAACCCTAGACATCCAAAAACCTAACCCTAGGAGATGAAATGCCAAAAGTCAAGTGGGCCTCGTTTGGGTAAGTTAGTACATTAACTTCTCGGGGTTGTAACTTTTGCATACAATCTCCGTTTTAGGTGTGTGATATCCCGTTCGAAAGGTCTTTTCGAGAAATACACATTACGCCATCAAACTCTGACTCTGTCAATAGTTTGACTGTGGTGAGACAAAAAAACACTATTTAGGGGCCCAAAACGTCCCTGGAAGTACAAGAAGATGTGCTGACATGAAAATATACAAAATAATCCAGTTGGATTAGGTGAGAGGCCACCAGTATCCACCTGGAAGATGTGTAGGGATTTAGACAACCCTAGAAGTGTAGAACCCACAATTTCAAAGAAGTACAGAAGAACGTGTTGTACTAAAAACTGATAAGAGGAGTTAGTTGGAACAGGTGTGTGGCCACCAATATCCACATGGATCAACACAGGTGTCAGGAATGTGGGAATCTTTGTTGGCACCAGATTAACCTTTCATTTCAGTGAAATCATCCTTGGAATGAGTCCAGGCCCTCATAAGAAAGTTGATGGGCTTTGTGGGCTTGTGATGGGGTGTCACACCCACAAAGAGGAATATAGTATTCTAATTAATTGTTGAGTTTAGAAGGGGTGCCTAAACTCACTCACTGGACTTGTATATAAAGGAGAGAGGTCGTTGTGACATTCCATCATAGTGAAAGGATGGAGTTAGCATAAGTGATTATGCACTTGTGATAGGTGACTTGGTGTTTTCATCAAAGAGAAATTCTACATGATGTCAAATTTGGCCTAGGGTTGAGGACTCTCTATTTTTTGTTCTTGGTGGGGAAAAACACACTGCACGTGTGGGAGAGAGAGGAAAATGGTAGAAGGAAGAAACTGTACGAGTGGAGCGAGTTGTATGAAAGGGTACATATAGGTTTTCATGCATGTATGTGGGTTTTAGTGGGAATAGTCGTGCACGTACGCGGGTTGTAGTGGGAACAGTCGTGTATGCACATAGGCTATAGTGGGAACATTCACATACATCTGTATAGAGATTCCTGGGTAGGTGCATATCCGTATATGGATGATAAGTGACGTCAAAAGTTCGTACTAGTGGTCTGCAACATATTTGCGGGAAGAAGATATTTCCAGGATATTTGTTGAGGTTTGGTTTTCTGATTTGTATGGTTATTAGAGGACAAGGTTGTCCTCAGATTTTGGTGATATTTGTATTGGATAAGAGGACATGTTTGTCCTTATATTTGGTTATATTGTATTGGTTGGGAGGACTAGTTTTTCCCTCAAGATTTCTAAATTTGATAAGGTTACAAGAACATAAATATTTTGTCTCATATGTGTTGATGATTCATCTCTGATCTTTTGTGATTCTGTTGCATGTAATTTCAATCAATAATTTTTAGTGTAAAATTGTTCAGTGATAACAACTAGGGTTTTACTATTAGATCACTAGGAAAAAAATTTAGATATGAAAATTAGTCACATAAGAGGGTATGTGAAAATTGACATGGAATCAGAGCTTGTGATCTGAAGAGAAGGGAATCATCTTGAGACACATTTGTTGGCTACAACACTAGAGGAGTGTTGTTCTTGTTTTTTTTCTTGTTATTATTCCGGGGAGGTCACCATGGTGAAAAAATTGAAGCTTGAGGGTAGGTTGGAAGAGGAAACTGACTTACGGGCTTGGAAGACAAGGGATATCATTCTGTTGGAAGAGAATGACCTCAAAGAGTATGTTGAGAGTATGGTTGTAGCTCCTACCGATTTGCAAGAGTTGGCATCTCACAAGAAGAAGGAAGTGTAGGCCAAGTGAGTGTTTCTATAAACCATGAAGGATCACTTGATTCCTCACATCGCTGAAAAGACATATGCCAAGGAGATGTATGATGCTCTGGTAGGTCTATACCAAAATGGGAATACAGGTAGGAAGTTGCATTTGAAGCATCAACTTCAAGTTGTGAGGATTTCTAGTGAGGACACGATTGTGAACTATATTATGAAGATTCAATAGATCTGATATCAAATTGTGGCGATCGGTGATAAGGTGGAGGATGTTGAGTTGGTGAATGTGGCATTGAGAGGTCTTCCCAGGTCTTGGGAACCATTTGTGCATGGGATTTGTGCACGAGACAAGTTACCAAACTTTGATAGATTGTGGACTAATTATATCCAAGAGGAGACCTGGTTGGTTTCCAGGGATGATATGGATGGTATGGTGAAGAGTAGTAGTGATGCAAAAAAAGACCCTTGCATCCCTCACTAGGAAGGGAAGAAGAGGTTCTCTAGGAAAAAGAATCTTTTTGGGGAGAAGGGATTCTCTTGAGAGAGAAGCATCTCTAGAGCCGAGGTAGAGGAAGGATATTAGTAAGATCAGATGTTTTGAGTGCCTTGAATTTGGTAATTATGCTTCACAATGTCGACACTGGAGGGGAAGGGGAAGAACGAAGAAGACATCAACAACATAGGTTGATGAGGTTGTAGAAATGTTCCAGAGGAAGATCTTGTTGGTCTCCGCTTTTTTAGGTATAGTTTCTAGTATGGGTACTTGGTTGGTGGATAGCGGAGCATATTGTCACATGACAATTGCTAGAGAGTTATTTAACACTTTCACAGATATTGTCTTAGAGTTTTGTATGGATCTTGGCACGAGAGTCAAGCATGTAGTTTGGGGATGTATTACAATATCATTCTGATTGAAGTCGGGAGAGGCGCTGAGGGTGTCGAATGTGTTATGGGTTCCATAACTCAGGAGGAGTGTTCTCTCAGTCTCAAAGATTAAGAGAAAGGGCTACTACATGTTTTTTTCGAGAGGGAAAGGTGTTGTTTGTGCCCAGAAAATCTAGCTTCATATCAATAGTGATTCTTGGAGTTAGGGAGGGAAACCTATATAGGCTGAGAGGCAGAGAGTAGGTGTCTCCACCAATGATGAGGGAGGTATCCCCACTAGTAGTGCCAACTAAGAGGTATCCAAAGTTTAGAGAGAATCATCCATATGGATCTAGTAGGGAGGAGTATCATCCTAGGACTATTCATAGAATATTAGACTTCACAAGAGGTCAGCAGGTTCAGAGGGAGAAGATGGCTCCACAGGTTTTGTAGACTTAGAGGGAGTCAGGTTTCATAGGGAGAATGCAGACTCAGAGGGAGACCAATCTCAGAGAGAGTTAGCTGGATCAGAGGGAGAGTCATACATTCAGAGAGAGTCCCCCCTCAGGTCCAGGTGGGAGAGAGGCATCTTCTATGACTGATAGACAGGTGCCATGGGTTGACGAAGCCATAGAGGAGGTAAAAAGGTAGGAGGATTCTAGGAGATTTGTGTACTCCATGGAGGATTCAGTTGTTTCAGTAGGTTTTGCTACATTGATATAGGAGGAAAATGGTCGGAAAGACAAGAGAGTAGGATTTTTGTCAGTCACAGAGGAAGTAAATAGTGAGACAGATTGGACAATAGGATTTGCTTTAGCGACTGAGGATGCATCCAATCAGGAGGCCTAGAGAGAAGGATATTTTTTGGTAACAGAGGGAGAAACCAATCAGGGGGATTGGAGTGCATCTATGGTATATGAGATAGAGTCACTCTCAGGATGAGAGAGAGAGATACTTCTAGTATTGGAGGTACATCTAGATGTTGAAGGATGGGATACCTCCCTCGCTAAGAGGGAGTGATGATTTTTGTATCTTTGAGAGGTATTCCCATAAGAGACCAAGGTGTCAGGCATGTGGGAATTGTTGGGCCCACGATATGGTTAATCTATTGATGATAATTAGATCCTTTTTGGTGAATATTGTATATGTATTTTCCTGTTTTGAAGAGTTTTGGAGGATTTTTGTGATAAATCGTCGTGGTTCATACCAGGTATGTAAGATTTATATTTTATGATGGTTTTGAGTATAATTTAACATGTTTTAATGATTTTAGAAAAATAATTTGTGTTCTGTATGTCATAGGGAAAAATCGCAGGTCATTTTTGCATCCGACACTCTGTCCGGTACTCCATCCGATACTCCATTCGACACTTCGTTCGACGCTCTATCTTGCACTAAAACCATGGGCGATTTGGTGGTTATCCTATCGGCGACCAGGGATGGGAAAATCAGAGACATGCATTTTCTTTTTGCTCGTGGCCTACAACTACTGAGCTTTTAACAACTCAGATTGGGTTGTTATGCTGGGCGTTTATTGGCTCACCTTGTTTCTAGAAGCCACCAACGGTTAATACACATTGAATGTAATTTGTTGTTTTTAGAGGAGGTCGACCCTTCCAGTGGTCGACCTCTCAGCTTGTAAATCTATAAATACCACATCAATGGTCAGACAATAGTTAATTTAAGTTAGAGGAGATCAAAATAATAGTTAAGCTTTGTTTTGCCAATTCTAGACATATTTTTCTAAAATTGTGTAAAACTGTGTTTTTCATTTTAATGTTGAAATTGTGTTAATTGAGCTCGTGATTTGTCCTTGAAGAGTAGCCACGACCTGCTGGGGGACCCACCAACAGTCTGGGTGAATATTTAGTTAGTTTTATTGTGAATTTGAGTAGTGTAATTGTCATTTTGTTTATTTCCTGTACATGAGTTTTTATTGTGTTTATTTACCATACAAATTGTTGTTCATAATTTAATTACTTTAGTTTAGTTTTGCAGGTTATTATGGAGGCTAGTGTTAATATGCAATAATCTTTTAGTTGATAGGAAATGAACTTGCAAGTTCTTAGTTACTAACCCTGTATGTAATTAGAGGATAGATAGATTTTCTTTATGCTGAAATATAGTTTAAAAATAGAGTTAAAACAAAGTAGATAGTTTATGGTTTCTTTGACAAGCTTCGGTGGATGGATAGTTGTAGTTTTAGTTTTCATTTTTAGTTTGTTTATCTAATTGCTATTTAGTTGTACTGATCTAATTGGTAGTTAGTTTGCTTATTTAATTTCTTGTCATATGATGAAATAGAAATAGGATTTAATTTATGTTTTATGAGTATTTTCCATTTTCAATTTAATTTGTTAAAATAGAATTAGTTTAGTTTATTTCATGCAATTTCCTTTTCTAGATCTAGGTTGCAATTTTAAATTCGAAGTTGATTATTGAGTTTAGTTTTTAGTTATGAATCTAAGTAGTATGAATTTTCTTAATTAGCATAGAATGCAATTGAATTAAATAGAATAGTGTTTTTGTACTATTGATGATTAATGCATAGATTGAATAATCACATGGATATGTAGGATAATTGATGTTTCTTCTATCATGGTTAAGTTCTCATTAGATTGTCTAATTCACACTTTTCACTTTGCTATCGAAGTCAATATTGAGTTTATCCCTCTTGAGTTATCGTTAATTGTTAAATGCCATCGTGATATTGTAAGACATTGGAGACATAACGATCAACACTATATTTGAGTTTTCTTAGAAAATAGTTTCCTTGCTTCTATAGATTAGATAGTCTTCTTACTTTGGTAGATTAAAGAATAGTTTTCTTATCGTAGATTAAAGAGTAGTTGTTGATTAATTTAAGAGTAGTTATGAAGTTTAATTTAAGAATAGAGTTCACTTACTTATTAGTTTGATTAGTTGCTTATTGGATAATTTTGATTAGTTTACTTGCTGTAGAAGTTGTCATAGGTTAGCTAGTTGATTGCTTGCTTGTTTACTTGCTTGGATAGGGTAGTTCCTTGCTTGTTTATTTTCTTTAATAGGGTAGTTGATTGCTTGTTTATTTACTTGTTGTTGCTTATTGAATTTGAATAGATTAATTAGATTAGTTTACTATTGTTATTGCTCATTAGATAGATAGTTTTCTTTTGCTCATTATAATGATTAAGTTAGTTTTCTTTAATTAGGGTTTCGATTTTATTTCTTAGGACTATCCATCGATCCTTTGTTCAAAAGTTACTTAGGATAAATAATTTAAGTTTCCTTGATAAGGTTTGATCATTAATAGTCTTTGCTTGAATAGATTAGCTTTTAAATAACCCATTTCCTTAGTTAGACTATACTACCTCCAGCCTTTCTACCTTGGCATATATATTTATAAAACTCTAAGTTTACTTACCCGGGTTGACAATTTAATTGAGGGATTTTAGTGTTTTTTAGTGCATATAGAACACCCACCATTTTTGGCGCCATTGTCGGGGAGTTGTCTCAAGGTAGGAAATAGTTAGGAAATATATCACTTCTAAGCCTTAACATTAGATTGGTGGCGGGGGAACTTTAAGACGAGAGGTAAGAACCTATGCATCTGTTATAGCAGGCTCCCCCAAACCCAATGGTAGTTTTTCTCTTTTTGTTTTTGTTTTTGTTTTCTTTCATGAACAGACCTAGAGATCCAAAATGTAGATACATTAAATCTAAATCAGACCTTTCAACCAAGGTTCCTTCTGATATTTTTTGGGGAAGGAACGTTCCACTCATAAATTTCATAGATCAATACCAAAAAAAAGAAACTAGCTCAACCTGAAGAGATAAAGTAGTCTCTAAAGAGACTAAGACAGGGAACACTATAGAACAAAAAATTGAAGCATCAGTAATAGTGGAACAAGAGGCAAGACCACTCGAGCCTTTCATAGAACCAAACAATAGAGCCTTCACTTTTACACCACCACGAGGAGATCCTAACTTTGAAGACATCATAGACCCTGAATAGGTGAATATTTTGTTTGGTAGTTCAGCCAACGTAATTATCTCTCAAATTGACACTGAAAATTTGACACCAATAATCTCAACCGACATGAGTAGAGTCCCAGACATCCAATCAGTAGGAAGACCTTTCCATCAAAAGGAAACCTTGTTCTCTTCAAAGATAAAACCACCTAGGTACTCTCTTTTTGGAAACCAAACTAGTATGGATGATCAAGGGGATCACAACAATGTAAGATACGAGGAGGAAGAAGAAGCTGGAAACCAAACCGAAACTACCTTCGGGTTTCCAATTTTGGACACCACCCCAAATGTCAATATGAAAAATATTCCACTCTCAGCACTGCCCACCTTTTACGGTAAAAGTAGCGAAGATCCATATACCTGTTGGAAATGTTTAACATGTAGCATATGCTTGTCATTGATGGCAATTACAGCAATGAAGATGGCATGAATACAGGAAGAATGTAACAGATGGGCACCATAAGTATTTTGGGAAGAAGCTACAGAGCAACCTCGATAAGATCAGAAGAGATAGTGCAGAGGATGTGTGGTATGTTTTACAGACAGTGTAAGCTTGTCATTGATGGCAAGTACAACAGTAATGATGGCTTGAGTACAACACCAATGATCAACATGCAAATAGAAGATAAGTCCAAGAAGATCGAATGATCGAAGGAAACACTGGCAAGTACAATAGTGAAGATGGCAGGATCAGAGTGTGCATCGATGGAAAAACAGGAACAACGTAAGCTCAGGAGGAATTAGCGCAGAGTCAAATGCAGTGTGTAGGTGTGCACCAAGGATGAGGTTAACTCATGACTAAATATCAAGGGAGATAGCGTATTTAGGATCACAGGTAGATCAAAGGTCAAGGACTTTGACCCTTAGAAATTCTTCTAAGTAAGAAGGATGTGTAAGCTTGGAGGAGAAGCGTCGATGATCGTTGGATCCCATCCCAAATTCCCGATGACTGTCAGATCTCAATGTAGACAAGAGGAGCACGCAGATATGGAGGATAGATCTCGAGCGTTAGATCCGAGCGCAGGGTCCGACCACCGTTGGATCGAGGAAAACCTGCACGATCTTTAAAAGTGCAAGGAGGAGAGGGCTCACAAATCCCGAAAGCAGGAGGACCATCCATCTCAGGGGGTTATGTGGACCATTGATCCAAGACCATTTTGGGGTTTCGAGGATCGAGTGTTGGAGATGTCAAAGAATATTGACATCAAGAATCCTGAAATCACGATGTGTGAAATCCTGACTGAATCTGAACCGTCAGATCAAGATGTGATCTAGACCATCGACCCGACTCACGTCAGCAAACCACATCAGCTAGGAACACGTGGCACAACCAGGTAATGACAACTGTCAGACTGATTCAAAATTTTAAGCACTTGTAAGTCACGAATCAGAGTGACACGTGGCAGTATTCAACACGTGTCAATCCATGTGTGATGTCAGCAGATGGACACCACTTCGGAGTTTCGAGGATTGCGTGTTGGAAATGTCAAAGAAACAATGCTACAGGAATCCCGAATTCACGATATGAAAAATCGCAACTTAACTCGTAGTCGTCGAATCAAGATCAAATCTTGACCATTGATTCCAGTCCATGTCGGAGTTTCGAGGATCGAGTATTGAAGTTGTCAAAGAACATTCACCAGAGGAATCTCGATTTCGCGAT
>SNQJ01S0047510.1:0-16407 GCA_010110895.2 Picea sitchensis | reverse complement strand
TTTGAGCATTTTTCAAGCCCTATCAGGCTTCTGGATCCGATTTCGGATCAATCTTGAAACTCTCTTGCCTACCTCTTCTTATATATATATATATAGGATCTGTTATCCTATAGGTGGGCCCATTTTTTAACCATCTCGTTAGACCAATCTGTGAAATTTATCTCTACACTTAGCACGCTATAAATCTTCGGCTATTGGGAGAACTGACTGATTTCCTATATTTTTTATTGGGAGTTGTCACAATACTTAGGTGTGGGGGAGGGGTTCATGAGTTGACAAATGATCATTTCCTAGAGAAGTAAATCTTTGTAAATCTTTATGTATTGTTTTCATGATACAGGTTATTACATTAGTAGTCATTTTATTTTTTTTCGAAATGCTAATTCCCTATGTGTTATAAATTAATGTACATATCGTTAACAAACCACTCTATTGGTTTATTTTCGTTACAGGCTGTTCATTGAATAATTGAAATTACATGCCTTATGCGAGTGGATTGAGTAACCATGGTGGCAAAATCAACAATAATAGAATACTTTGCCTCTACTCTTAATCACTATGTCTGTCAAAACCATTCCAAGACTACAGGCTATCCATTACAGGAGGAAAAAAATGTATTTAGCACAGAGGTACCATATGGAGTGCCATATGGAGTTCCGTATGAAGTGTCATATGAGGTGTGGAACGAAGTGCCATATGAAAATATAAACCAATAACTTTCCACATTTTCAAGTAACCAGGAATTAATGACATTTAATTGAATTAGTTCATGGCAATCAAGATCGAATGATGAAAACCTTAGACATTTTCATGATCAAATGTCCAAGTCAAAATACTTGGACATTGATCTAACTTCTTATCATTATGATTGCCCCCAAAAACATGCCTTCAAATTCGAAATCGCTCACACATGGAAACTCGTGCATGCATGTGTGCAACCAATTCCACCCAAGGCACACTCATAAACAGAATTGGGTTATCCCATTAGTACTCACACTCACTTCTGCTCATTTTTGTTCGCCCCTGTTTTAAACACACTCACCCTCTGCTCATTCTGATTCACCTCTGTCCACATTTACGCTTGACCCCTGCTTAATTGCGCTTAACCTCTGTTTAAATCGTGCAATTACTTGGATTGATTGCACCTATCCTTTGTGAATTTATCCCTCTATACATTTCTTCACACCATCACAATTCCCAAATGGTATGAGTCATCTTCCTATGTACACCTTTTTGCCATCCCTGAGTTTGCACAGTGCATTGAAGTATTTTTGTGTGTAGGCTGGGGGTCGTTTTTGTCCCACTTATAGGGCCATGACGATGACATTTCAATGCAGTTTTACCTCGGTTTTGATGGAAATACAATGCACGTGGGGTATCTCACCTTTGGGGTCTTGGAGGAATCCATAGCCGCAACCACAAAGCTTCCAAGAGTGGGGGATAGATGGTTTAAAAACCACCAATTGTTGCGATTGAGCTATAACAGGGTTTTTAAACTAGAATTTCAGAACATCTATGGAGCTAAAGAATACTCCAAGGAGTGGATAAAAGAGGAGCTAATCAACCCTCTCATAGTCATCACCAACTTGATCACATGTGAAGGTAGATATTCCACCTTTAAATCCTGTCACATTCGATTGTTAGCTCACTTTCATTTCAATAAACCATTGAATTTTCCCTTCTACTTTTTAAAGAGCTTGGAGAAGATGTCCTCTCAAGTGAGGAAGAATGTAACCAACCCCCACAACAACCTCTTTCACCATGGCCTTATCAAACTCCTTATTTTAGCCGAATTGGAAAAATAAGGGCAAGCTTGGATGAGTTCATTTACCAATTTGCAAACCCTCACTTGACAATTAAGACTAGCAAAAAGACACTTGATCTAAGGACTATTTCTCCATCCAAACCCCACTCTCCAAAAACTCCAAACCCTCCTGCACAAGCCATTTCTTTACCGGAAAAAAAAACCCAAGAAGCTTGTTGATACCCCTGCAGCCTCATCAGACAAAAAGACCAAGAAGCCTATTGCTAATCTCCATATGCCTTCAATATCTCTTGATCCTACACCCAAAAAGCTACAAGAAGTAATTCAACAAGACTTTCCTACAGTTCCCACAAATAGGAGAGGAGATAATCGATTTAATAGAGAACCCTTTCGAAAAAGTACCTAGAGCATAAGAGGAAAATCTTATGCAAAACACATGACTACTTCAGACCCTATCCAAGTATCATGTGATCTCGAGATTCCTCACAAAAGACTTAGGGAAGTATCCGTAGACGAATTGAAGCCTCAAAGAAAGACAAAATCTGAACCTACTTCTTCTCATCAACCCCCTATTACTCCTACCTCACAGATGCCTACCCTAGATCATAAGACTGATAAACATTCTACATCTTTCAAAGGATCTAAGCCCTCCTCCGAGATATCTGATCCTACTCCAACCATGGAGAAATTACAACAAGATAATTTTTAGCTTCTGCAACAATTGGAGATAGGAAGACTATGGACACACATCTTCACCATGATAATGCAATCCTCCAAGCAAAGGTGAATTCCCTTCAAAGGTTGGTTGATGAGATGACCAAAGCCAATCATAACCTCAGGGCACAATTGAAGCAACACAAGAGGCACAAGAAAAAATCTTCATGACAAGAAGGAGAAGCTTCTAAAGTTGATCCTTCTCAGTAAGCTTAGTCATGAGGGGAAATTCCTTTTTGTTTGCAGTGGGACCTGCAAAAAATTAGGTGTGGGGGTAATGTTGGGCCCACGATATGGTTAATCTAATGATGATAAGTAGATCCTTTTTGGCCAATATTGTATATGTATTTTCCTGTTTTGAAGAGTTTTGGAGGATTTTTGTGATAAATCGTCGTGGTTCATACCAGGTATGTAAGATTTATGCTTTACAATGGTTTTGAGTATAATTCAACATGTTTTAATGATTTCAGAAAACTAATTCACGTTCTATGTGTCACAGGGAAAAATCGCAAGTCGTTTTTTCATCCGACACTCTGTCCGGTACTCCATCTGGAACTCCGTCTGGTACTCCATCCGACACTCCGTCCAGCATTCCGTCCTGCACTAAAACCATGGGTGATTTGGAGGTTATCATATCAGCAGCCAACGATGGGTGAATAAGAGAAATGGGTTTTCTTTGTGCTCATGGCCTCCAACTATTGAGATTCTAACAACTCATATTGGGTTGTTATGTTGAGCGTTTATTGGATCACCTTGTTTCTAGAAGCCACCGATGGTTAAGACGCATTGAATGTGATTTGCTATTTTTAGAGGAGGTCGACACTTCCAGTGGTCGACCTCTCAGTTTGTAAATCTATAAATACCACATCAGTGGTCAAACAATACTTAAGTTAATTTAGAGGAGATCAAAATAATAGTTAAGCTATGTTTTGCCAATTCCAGACATATTTTGCTAAAACTGTGTAAACCTGTGTTTTTCATTTTAATGTTGAAATTGTGTTAACTGAGCTCATGATTCATCATTGAAGAGTAGCCACGACCTATTGGGGGGCCCACTAGAAGTGTGGGTGAATATTTAGTTAGTTTTCTTGTGAATTTGAGCAGTGTAATCGTCATTTTGTTTATTTCCTGTACATGAGTTTTTATTGTGTTTATTTACTGTACAAATTGTTGTTCATAATTTAATTACTTTAGTTCAGTTTTGCAGGTTATTATGGAGGCTACTGTTAATATGCAATAATCGTTTAGTTGATAGGAAATGAACTTGCAAGTTCTTAGTTAATAACCCTGTATGTAATTAGAGGATAGTTAGATTTTCTTTATGCTGAAATATAGTTTAAAAACAGAGTTAAAACATAGTAGTTAGTTTATGGTTTCTTTGACAAGCTTCGGTGGATGGATAGTTGTTAGTTTTAGTTTTCATTTTCAGTTTGCTTATCTAATTTCTATTTAGTTGTGCTTATCTAATTGTTAGTTAGTTTTCTTATTTAATTTCTTGTCATATGCTGAAATAGAAATAGGATTTAATTTATGTTTTATGAGTATTTTCCATTTGCAATTTAATTTGTTAAAATAGAATTAGTTTAGTTTATTTCATGCAATTTACTTTTCTAGATCTAGATTGCAATTTTAAATTCAAAGTTGATTATTGAGTTTAGTTTTCAGTTATGAATCTAAGTAGTATGAATTTTCTTAATTAACATAGAATGCAATTGAATTAAATAGAATAGTGTTTTTGTACTGTTGATGATTAATGCATAGATTGAATAATCACATGGATATGAAGGATAGTCGATGTTTCTTCTATCATGGATAAGTTCTCATTGGATTGTCTAATTCACACTTTTCACTTTGCTATCGAAGTCAATATTGAGTTTGTACCTCTTGAGTTATCGTTAATTGTTAAATGCCATCATGATATTATAAGACATCGGAGACATAACCATCAACACTATATTTGAGTTTTCTTAGAAAATAGTTTCCTTGCTTTTGTAGATTAGATAGTCTTCTTGCTTTGGTAGATTAAAGAATGGTTTTCTTATCATAGATTAAAGAGTAGTTTTTGATTACTTTTATTTTCATGATGCTTTGAATTTAGTAGATTAAGATTTCCTTTCGTAAATTAGAAGTAGTTATGAAGTTTAATTTAAGAATAGAGTTCACTTGCTTATTAGTTTGATTAGTTGCTTATTGGGTAATTTTGATTAGTTTACTTGTTGTAGAAGTTATCATAGGTTAGTTAGTTGATTGATTGCTTCTTTACCTTCTTTGATAGGGTAGTTCCTTGCTTGTTTATTTTCTTTAATAGGGTAGTTGCTTGCTTGTTTATTTACTTACTTGTTGTTTCTTATTGAATTTGAATAGATTAATTAGATTAGTTTGTTGTTGTTATTGCTCATTAGATAGATATTTTGCTTTTGCTCATTATAATGATTAAGTTAGTTTTCTTTAAGTAGGGTTTTGATTTTCTTTCTTAGGACTATCCATCGATACTTTGTTCAAAAGTTACTTAGGATAAATAGTTTATGTTTCCTTTATAGGGTTTGATCATTAACAGTCTTTTCTTGAATAGATTAGCTTTTAAGTAGCCCATTTCCTTAGTTAGACTATACTACCTCCAACCTTTCTACCTTGGCATATATATTGCTACAACTCTAAGTTTACTTACCCTGGGTTGACAATTTGATTGAGGGTTTTTAGTGTTTTTTAGTGCATATAGAACACCCACCAGGAATATTCATTGGAACCAGATTAGCCTTTTTTTTTAATGAAATTGGCCCTAGAATGAGGTCAGGCCCTCACATGAAATTTTATGGGCTTGTGATGGGGTGTCACACCCACAAAGAGGAACAAAATATTCTAATTAATTGTTGAGTTTATAAGGGGTGCCTAAACTCACTCATTGGAATTATATATAAAGGAGAGCGGTCATTGTGACATTGCATCATAATGAAAGGATGGAGTTAGCATATGTGAGTCTGCACTTGTGATGAGTGACTTGGTGTTTTCAACAAAGGGAAATTTTGTATGATGGAAAATATGGCCTAGGGTTGAGGTCTCTCTATTTTTTGTTCTTGGCAGGGAAAAACACTCTACACGTGTGGGCGAGAGAGGTAGCAGTATAAGGAAGAAATTGTATGAGTGGAGCGAGTTGTACAGAAGGGTTTGTACATGTTTTCATGCATGTATATGGGTTTTAGTGGGAACAACCATGTACGTACGCGAGTTGCAGTGGGAACAATCACGTACATCTGTACAGATCTTCCTGGGAATGTACAAATCTGTACAAGGCTAACAGGCGATGTCAACAAGTTATACAAGTGGTCTGTAGAAGATGTGTGTGAAGAAGATATTTCCAGGATATTTGTTGAGGTTTGATTTTCTGATTTGTATGGTTATTGGAGGACAATGTTGTCCTTATATTTTGGTGATATTTGTATTGGCTGAGAGAACAAGGTTGTCCTCAGATTTGGTGATATTGTATTGGTTGGGAGGGTTGGTTTTTCCCTCAAGATTTCAGAATTTGATAAGGTTACAAGAACACAAATATTGTTCCTCATATGTGTTGATGATTCATCTATGATCTTTTGTGTTTCCACTACATGTAATTTTAGTCAATAATTTTTAGTGTAAAATTGTTCAATGATAACAACTAGGGTTTTATTGTTAGATCACTAGGAAATAATTTCCAGAGCTGAAAATTAGTCACATAAGAGTGTATGTGAAAATTAACATTATCCCCCCCTTACTCCTCTCTTCTATATACTATACCTCCTCTCCTATACTTAGCCAATTTTTTAATTTCTCTCTTCCCTCCTTATCCATACATCCCCTTCTCTCCATACACCAAAGGATCATGAGTCCCTTCCCCATTCCCCATATCACTTTCCGTAACCTCACCCCTGATCCTGATCCTCTCTCATCACTCCACTCCCTTCTTCTCACTCCACCCACTTCCCCCTTAATCTCTAACACTTAACATTGTTTCCCTTACTTACCCCTCTTCCTTTCCTCACAACGCTGCAACACTCACACCTAACCCATACCCCCTACCCCCGATCCCGATTCTCTCTTCTCTCCTCTTACTCCATATTCCCTCTCTTCTCGTACTCCCATACTTAGCCTAATTTCCTAAGTCCCTTTCCATTTAATTATTAAAACCAATCATGTGAAGACATGTGGAATACATGACAACTAATCACACTAAGACATGTGGCATCCTATCATGCAATGACACATGGAAACCAATCATTTTATGACATGTGGAAACTAATGATACCAATACATACGGTATTGACTATGATATGACTTAGTGATGACATGGGCGATGAAAATGATTCTTATTGGGCGTTGACTAGGCTCTTAGTGGATGCTGACTAGGCCATCAAAATATTTATTAATTCATGAATTTTTCCTAAGGTTTGAGTCTCCATAGTATCCATAGTCTCCTTATGTTCCACATGAAATGAATGATAACATTTACTATATAAATACTTTAATTTTTTTTACCACAATGCATGTGGGATGGGGTATTTATTAAAAAGGGATAATTTTAATGGAGGGCCAAAATTAATCCACAAGCTTGATGGACGATCGTTGAGCAACAAACTTCTGGAGGTCACAAATCTAGATCTGAGTGTTAGTTTTGGGAAAAATATACCTTGTTGGAAATTTAACTTGACAATAAATATGATGGAATAGGTTTTAAGGGATGAAATTGGCCACAATTCTGTCAGAAATTGAAACACCAGTCAACTATGTTTTCATGGTTTGCTGATAAATTTGCTTGGAACCTCGACTTCCCGAGCTTATAAATTGAGATCCAAAACTCCAAGTATCATTAAAGAAGACTTGTTGGAAATATGGGATTATGAATATTGAATATAAAATAGTTTCCATAATTGAAAGGTCAAATATATTTCTTAGAAAATTAAAATATAGTCAACTTTTAAAAAAGTAGCCAATTAAAAATTTTCAAAATAAAAGTTTATTAATTTTTTTTATTAAAGATTAAATGGGCGCCACTTCAAGGCATGAATTTCAATGAAATAAATTCGTTAATGATATTTCAATGAAACATTAATTAAAGTGGTTATTCCAAGAAGAAAAGTGTGTGGAAGTTCCTAGAAAGACCAAAAACCTAACTACTTCAAGAAGCATTGGAAGAAGATTTTAAAAGAGGGAAGCATCATCAAAGAAAAGGTTGGAATTTCAGATCATCAAGACATTGATAGTGAGAAGTCTCTACACCAGTGAAGAGTATTTAAAAATCAAATTTTTATCTTTCCAAGATTCTATGAATTGGCCTACTAGAAAATTTATCCTTACATGTTCTTCTTTCTGTTTCTTTCCATCAAATATTTCAATATGTATTGTCAGATAAACAAGAAGAATTGGGTATGAGGAGTTCTTTGTCTAAAATCTTCAGTCATCTTGTAATATTTCAGGTCCATAGGACCAACATCCCTCATAAAAAGGAAATTGTTGTTTCATTCAATTTATTATTTGTCATTGAGATTTTGTAGAGGCTGTTTTGGCCATCTTGTTTTTGACATTATTAAACTTGTCATATTTGGGATACTGTTATAAATTTATTTTGCAAAGAACTACTTCAGGGAATTACATTAGTGATTTATTAGACTTTGAGTTGAAAGAATATGATTTCAAATGTATTTTCTATCAAAATATTTTTTGAGTTACAAAGAAATACTCATTTAAAGTTCTTTGAAGACCTTTCCATTTTTACTTCATCTTCCAAAAGTCATAGTATATTCCAGGTTCATTTTATTTTATAAGAAAGGGAGAATGTATGTTGAAAGGAGACTCCAAAACCTTGTGGACACAATTCTTTGCTGACACATTTTATTATTATTTTCTTCAAATGATATGATGTATATTTGTATAACTGTATATAAGGGTTGTACATTTGTATATACAAGCTTTGTTGGGAGATCTTTAATTTATTGCAGAATCATATAAGGAACTTTCCAACACTTCAGCCAAAGAGGACTGCCACCTCTATAAAAACACAGAGGTTGTTGTTGGGATTGTTACCAATATGAACATCGACATTTTTGGCGACTATACTTGGGAACAATTTATTTTCAAGATATCCAAGGCTTTGTTTAAGATATTATTGAGGAACCAAAGTTTCCATGGTTCAAAGTTTTGAAAAGAAGATTCAAAGAAGACTGCTACTTGTTCTATATGCATAGCATTTATAAAAATCTAATTCAAAAATATTTGAATGACCTAAAAAAGAGCCAAGAACCATCAAATATTTGGGAGGATAAAATCCTTGGAGATTCCATTGAAAGAACTCTCAAATTCCTTGACAACTCCATTGGAAAGATTCAAGAATATCAAGAAAATCGTCACGACGACTCCAACAAAGAACCTCATTCATGTCATGATTATCCTTTTCCTTCTTCACAAAGCTCATCAATGTATTTACAAGAATCAACAAAAGGAAGAGGTACCCAAATAAGGAGGAAATTAAATAGAATCCCTTTAAATATGCCAGAAGTAGATTTTCATATGCATGATATTCCTATTGAAAATTTTTCCACATTCTTTGGGAATACTTTAGAGGATGCAGAGAATCACTTGTTTAGATTCAAAATCACATGTGATGTTTTCAATCTCTTTGAATACAATGTTACATGTCCATTATTTGCATAAACATTGTATGGGAATGCTCATGAATGGTCCTATTCATTGCTTCTTGTGAATTTCATTTGTTGAAACGTTTTCCCACCCATCGTCTCCCATATGGATGCAAGACAATGAATATTTCAATCTTTCATATACTCCATATGAAGATATTTCAAGCAACAAATTTGAGAATAAAATTGAGGAGTCTCCACTAAATGCACAAGAATATTTCAACCAACATGCTCATGTGTAAAATGTTGCAACATATGATGAAAAGTCAGAAGAACGTTGACAACAAGAATAATTGGTGGAAGAAAATAATATTGAAAATAATGATGGACAATATTTACAATGCATGAAGGAAGAATGATTTCAAGACATTTCCAATGAAACAATAATATTGAATGGGGATAAGGAGAAAGATGAAAGTATTTTCAAATTGGAAGCCTCTCATCCAAACAAAAATTGCAACATTCATGAGAAACCAATAATTGATTTCATTGAATCATGGTTCCAAAGCATTGTTGGCCAAGAAATCCAATCAAATTTTGGACACATATGGTTAGATTTTATTCCTGCACACTTTGAGCACCCCCCTTACTCTTTGGTACCAACCTTGATATGTTCCCAAGTTCTCGAGTTCATTCTAGAAATTAGATGGATGCTTGAATGGATCCATTGGAAATCTACTTACACTTGAAAAGTTTCCCTTTCCTCCAAGTAGGATATGGTAGGCTGATCTTGTTTGTACATAGTTTGTTTCTTCAATCGAAGATTTTCATAATAAAGCAGTTTTTAGATGGAGATAATGCTTGAAGATGAATCCATGGCCAAATGGAATAATTACAAGAATTTATTTTGAAAACGAATCCATATCCCAATGGAGAAGGAAGTTGGTCGTCAAATTTTGGTGTTCTCAGCAACCCATAGGGGGTCACTGTCCCGCTATTGGAGCTAGTTGTTGATCGAAAATTTTGTCACCTCGATTTCAATTTCTTGGAAAAATAAAATAATTTGATGTCAGAAGAAATAAATTTTGAATGATCATCAGTTCATGACATATCCATTGTCCTCAACCTAATCACACATTTTATGGATTAAAAATACAATTTTGTATGCTCAAGATATCCAGGTTTTTGTCTAACCGCCCAAACAACGCTTCTTCCATGTGCAATAGTGCTATTTTTTTCTTAGAACCACAGTTATGTTCTTGGAATTATTGGAACCATGCTAAATTCTTGGAACCATGTTCAATTTCTTGCAACCATGTTCATTTATTAGAACCTTATCTTTTTCTTGGAACTACACTACACTATTCTTCCATACTACTCTTCATACTTAGTTTTATTTCCACATTTACCCTATACACTCTTCCTCTACACTATAACTATTCAACACTTAGTTTTATTTTCATATATTTCATACACTCCCTCTCCTCTCTTATAACTCATCCTCACTCTTCTCTTCTATAATCAAAATATTTTCTAATATCTCCCCCTTACTCCTCTTTTCTCTATACTATACGTCCTCTCTTATACTTAGTCAATTTGTTTTATTTATATCTTACCTCCTTATCCCTCCATCCCCCTCTCTCCATACACCATGGGTTTGGGAGTCCCTTCCCCATTCCCCATCTCCCTTTCCATCACCTCACCCCCAATCTTGATTCTCTCTCCTCACTCCACTCCCTTCTTCTCACTCCTACCACTCCTACCACTTCCCCCTTACCCTCCAACACTTAACATTTTTTTCCCTTACTTACCCCTCTTCCTTTCCTCATGGCATTGTGATGCTCACACCCAACCCATACCCCCAACCCCTACAACCTCCTCTAACTATGATATTGATTCTCTCTCCTCTCCCATTACCCTCTCTTCCCTCTCTTCTTATACTCCCATACTTAGCATAATTTCCTAAGTCCCTTTCCCTTTAATTATTAACTAATCACGTGACAGCATGTGGTATACATGACAACTAATCACACCTAGACATTTGGCATCGTATCATGCAACGACACATGGAAACCAATCATTTTATGACACGTGGTATATAATGATGCCAAGACACATGATACTGACTGGGCTATGAATCAGTGTTGACATGGGCAACGACAAGGATTCTTACTAGGTGTTGACTAGGCCATCAAAGTATTTATTAATTCATGAATTTTCCTAAGGTTCGAGTCTCCATAGTCTCCATAGTCTCCTTATGTTCCACATGAAAGGCATGATAATATTTACTATATAAACACTTTAAAACTTAATACCACAATGCATGTGGGATGGAGTATTTTTAAAAAAATATGAATTTCAATGGAGGGCCAAGATTAATCCACAAGCTTGATGGACAATTATTGAGTAACGAACTTTTGGAGGTCATAACTAGAGATCTGAGTGTCAGTTTTGGAAAAAATATACCTTTTTGGAAAGATAAATCGATGAAAAAGAAAGTGGAACAGGTTTTAAGGGATGAAATTGGCCATAATTCTCCTAGAAATGGAAATAAAATTCAACTATGATTTCATGGTTTGCTAATAAATATGCTTGGAACCTTGACTTCTTGAGCTTGTAACTTGATATCTAGAACTCCAAATCTCACTTAGGAAGACTTGTTGGAAATATGGGATGATGAATATTGCATATAGAATGGTTTACATTACATAAATGTCAAATATCTTGCTTAAAATATTAAAATACAATATATTTTTAAAAAGGTAGTCAATTAAAAAATTTCAAAATAAAAGTTTATTAAAAAGCTTTTATTAAAGACGAAATGGGCCCCACTTCAAGGCATAAATTTAAACAAAATAAAGTGATTAATGAGAGTTTAATGAAGCATTGATTAAAGTGGTTATTCCAAGAATAAAAGTGTGTGGAAGTTCCTAGAAATAAAAAAACCCTAACTACTTCAAGAAGCGTTGGAAGAAACTTTTAAAGGAGGGAAGCATCATCAAAGAAAATGTTGGAATTTTAGATCATCAAGAGGTCGAAAGTGAGAAGTCCCTACAACAATGAAGAGTCCTCAAAAATAAAAGTTTTATGTTTCCAAGATTCTATGAATTATCATGCTAGAATTTTTCTCCCTACATGTTCTTCTTTCAGTTTCTTTCTATCAAATATTTCATGTATTTTTAGATAAACAAGAAGATTTGGGTCTGAGCAATTCTTTCTCTAAAATATTTAGTCATCTTGTAATATTTTAGGTCCATAGGAGCAACATCCCTCGTAAAAAGGAAATTGTTGTTTCATTTAGTTAATTAGTTGTCATTGAGATTTTGTAGAGGTTATTTCAACCATCTTGTTTCTGACATTATTAAACTTGTCATATTTGGGATATTGTTATAAATTTGTTTTGCAAAGAACTACTTTGGGGCACTAAATTAGTGATTTATTAGACTTTGAGTTGAAAGAATATGATTTAAAATGTATTGTCTATCAAAATATTTTTTGAGTTACAAAGAAATACTCATTTAAAGTTCTTTGAAGACTTGGCCATTTTTAATTCATCTTCCAAAATTCATAGCAAATTCTAGGTTCATTTTATTTTATAAGAAAGGAATAATATTTGTTGAAAGGAGACTCCAAAACCTTGTGGAAACAACTCTGCTGACACATTTTATCATTCTTATATTCAAATTATACGATGCATATTTGTAAAACTATATATAAGGGTTTTACATTTGTATATACAAGATTTGTTGGGAGATCTTTCATTTATTGTAGAATCATATAAGGAACCTTCCAACATTTCATCCAAAGAGGAGTACCACCTCTATAAAAACATAGGGTGATTCATATCCTTGTGAGGTTGTTGTTGGGATTGTGACCAATATGAACATCAACAAGCCCATCTGTCTTATCAACATGGATGCATAATGAATTTATTGCACTACTCAGCATTGAGAGTAATCAATGTACATGCTTAAAATTAAATGAATCATGGAGGTGATGTTGAGTTGTTAATGTTAAGCAATTCTATTATTTTAAAACCAAAAACTCCCTCTAAAATCACACCAACTGACAAAAGACTCTTTTACACAACCCAACAATGAGGAAGTATGCTCAATGGACAAATTCAGTCATCCGACAATGGAGAAAGATTCCCGGGGAGATTTTAGGCACACATCATCATATACACATGTCCGAGGGTTTTTGAATTCACCCAGGAAATACAAAAAACAATGAGGCTAAGGAGAACATGCCCGAGGGTCTCTAAATTCACCCAAGGATCTATTAATTGTCTCACTCAATAAAAAACACACCCAAGAAAAGGATAAAAATGTCTAATGAGAAAAAATGATGTGTACAATTAGTGGGAAAAATAAAAACACCCAGCCAACAATAAATTATGTGAATGGGTGTTACAGGATGAACATATACTTCAATGGAGAATGTATAGATCACTGTAACATAGAAAAAATACCCAAAGAAAAAAATACATTAACTCACATATATCAACGTTTAAATGGGATTTTTATTATGCTCAGGAGAAATTACAAATGGGTGAGCTATAGATAGACTCCATGTATTGTTACTCACTATGGAAACCAACATTACAACAAGCCATGGATCGAAGACACCTTCTCTTAGAGTGTGAACATGCACATTAACTCCTTCGTCCACTCAACCTCATGCATGCTACCGTCTTCAAGCTCCAACTTCTACTACTATCTTTCCCTTTTTCTCCTTGCATCTCCCCCCTGGTTTCCCTCTTTGTTAAAACCTTCATTATTTTAATGCACTCCCTTTGGAAGGATAACCATCACATGGTTCATTTCCTCTTCCCATTTTTCCAAAAAAAAGACAAAATAGAATAAAAATAATGATTACAAGTTTATTGCAATTTTACAAATTTTTTAGGGTGAGGATCCAATTCGAATCACACCTCCCGATCCAAATTTAAAGGGGGTATATGGTATAAATTCAGATGCAAAATTCATAAAGTTATAAAGCTAATATCTTTTCAATGTGGATCAAGGAGATGCCCACCTCCTCATTAATTAATTGGGATAACAGGTTGCCCATATGGGTCAAAGAGAGTCTCACCTCTCCATTATTTTATTGAGTTTTATTTGCCACTAATTAGTTATCTGGTTAGTTAGATCTATTATTATAATAATAAAGACTCATTTAATGATTTATTTTCATTATTGTATCTGGTTTTATTTTCCACTGCTTAGTTAGTTGGGTAGTTAGATATATTATACTAATAATAGAGACTCATTTAATGAGCTCTTTTTGACTTTATCCAATGGACCATTTTGTAATGCTATATAAAGACCTAGAAATCATTCTCATGATATGAGGTTACTCATTTTGGCTTCTCTCATATTTTCTATTGTTCATTATGAGATTAATTAGCTCTGAGTGATTTACTAGTAATTAGTTTTAGAGGTGAGGCTCCTCTTTGAGCCTCACCTCCCGAGTACTTCATTTACATGTTTTTGTCCGTGCTTATTTTCATGCAATATTGGAACATCTAATCACCTCGTCTCTCGGCATTCAATCCAACCATATCTTATGCCCCGACATCTAAATCAGTGGTATCAGAGTGGGTACAATTTCCATTGGAACAAGGGTTTGAAGCATGATGCAGGTTCAAACATTTGCAACAATCACCAACCTCCTTTTGGTACTATCATAATCCATTTTCTGGGCCATACACTATAAGAATCACAGTTGGTCCACAAGCACTACATGGCTTTGTTTTTACCCTCAGATCTTTGTCCACCATTAAAAGGAGAACCATACATGGATTCACTACATCCATACATGGATTCACTGCATCTATACATGGATCCACTACACCCATTGTTCTGCAACGTTTTCAACAAATTTGCAGGGTTTCCATGTTTCCCACGAAGGTTCCACAACCTCTACAAAAACCCATGTTTCTCTACAAACCCTTGGCATCTTTTGTGGCCCTCTACACTCAGTCAAATTCAAAGAATTTCTACGATCTCTACACAACATTTCAGAGGCTCTACCATATCTCATTGGAAATATCTCTTCAATATCGCAAATGGGTATTTCGTAGAATCTCATTTTTCTTCCTAGTTTGAGAGATATCATTGATTGAATCTCAACATGTATTTGACCCAAGAAGGTTGCGCGCACCACCATATTGGCTTAGTTTTTCTCACTCCATGGTAAATATCTCTTCAGTAGCTCAAATGGGTCTTCGATGGAATTGGATTTCATCACTTGTAGAATAAGTTATGAATAGATTTGCAGAAGGATGTTCATAGCCCCCCAAAGTCACGATTTTTCCATATTATTTTTTAAATTTTTGGGATTTTATTAAAATTTCTTTATTTTTCTACCCATGTACAATGTCATTGTCAACTAGGTTATGGGTCAACCACAAACCCACGATTATGGGTCAACCGCACAAAACCCTTCTCTTTATTGGGTATTTTCACATTGTAATCATAATGGTACGATAATGGGGTTTCTCTTTTTAGCATGGGTGAAATGATGGGGACCATCATTTTCTAAGGGGGAGGAATGATCTAAATTTTAAGGGGCCGGTATATGGTCTAAATTTAGATGCAAAATTCATAAAACTATAAAGTTAATAGATTGTCCATGTGGATCAAGGAGATGCCCACCTCCTCATTAATTAATTGGGATAACATGTTGCCCATATGGGTCAAAGAGAGTCCCACCTCTCCATTATTGTATTGAGTTTTATTTTCCACTAATTAGTTAGGTGGGTAGTTAGATCTATTATTATAATAATAGAGACTCATTTAATGAGATTTTTTCATTATTGTATCCGATTTTATTTTCCACTACCTAGTTAGTTAGGTATTTAGTGTAAATGTGTTGACCTACACATAATAGATCTAGCTAAACAATGATACACACATTTGCAGAGAGAAATGGAAAAAGAAGAAGAAGGAGAGAAAGAATGGAAAAAATTCTCATTAACCGTTGTGAATAATGAATAATTTACACATGATATACTCTGTATAACTCAATGAGTTAGACTTGAGGTGAACCAAGTCGCCATAGTGGTGGTCTAGAGTGATCTGGACACACACCAACAGTTACGGGAGTGAACTGCCACCTATTCTAGTCTCTCAGGCAGTTACAGGAGTGAACTACCACCTAGTTGAGTTAACTAGTCAACTAGTCTTCAGTTAACTGACTGAACAAAAAGTAGTGAGGAGTTAACTCAAGGAATCAAGGATAATGCGCCACTTTGGTGATGATACCAAGGAAAGGTCAAATTAACATGGTGATGATCCCAATGTTGCATGGTGATAATCC
>SNQJ01S0047509.1:39699-54132 GCA_010110895.2 Picea sitchensis | reverse complement strand
CATAGAGAGTCAGGAGATTCTCAAGTTGTTGAAAGAGAACCTGCAGATGGCACAAAACTGACAGAAGATAAGTACAGACAAGCACAGGATAGAGCACAACTTTGAGGTTGGAGATTTGGTTTTCTTGAGACTCCAACCCTATAGAAAGTCATCTCTGAAGAAGAGTGGGGCCGATAATATCAAGCCCAGATTTTATGTTCCTAACAAGATCATGCGCCGAGTAGGTGAGGTTGCTTATGAGCTAGAGCTTCCAGAGGGGAGAAAGATTCATAACGCGTTCCACATGTCTTTCCTCAAGAAGGCAATGGGACAATTCATTAGCACATCAAAGGAGCTTCCCCGATTGGTTGAGGAGGGATAGTTGGAGTTAGTTATGGAGGAGGTTTTGGAGTTCCAAGAGAGAAAACTGAGGAGTAGGGTCATTAGAGAGTGTTTGATCAAATGGAGAGGGCTTCTAGTAGAGGATGCTACTTGGGAGAGAGAGAAGGTGTTGCAACACCCTAGACTGGTATTGATTGAGGATAAGAAAATTCAGGAAGGAAGGACTGTACTGTCCCTTTCCAAATAGGAGCTCCAGAGATGAGGCTTAATGGTGTAAACCACCCCGTTAGACTATAGCTAGCACCAAAGAGGGGTAAACAGGGTTACTAGAGGTCACTCTAGTCACAGGTGCTATATTCAAAAAGTGACATTGAGATAAAAAGGGTTAAAAGCACTTTTAAGTCATTATGAGCTAAAAATAGAAGTCAATAGTGAATTAGGGTTTCTACAGTGATTTAGGGTTTTGGAATTCAATAGTGAATTAGGGTTTTAGCATGATTTAGGGTTTTGGAAATATATAAAGGAAGGGTCAGCAACCTAATTCATGATTATGCAGATTATGAATTGTCATTGAGGAGAAGAGGAGCATCTCAGGAGAGATAGTTCAGTGTATTCCAGGAGGAGACACTAGTTGGTTGATTTTGGTGTTGAAAGACACACCCTAGTCACCAGGAAGATCATCCAAGTATTCCATCATTCTTCATTGATTATGAAATGCTCCCATATTCTGGGTATTATCTTTTAGTTGCTTATTTGTATTCTGAATAAGATCCTTTCTATGTTTATCTATTCGATTATTGTCAGTTTATTCAGCCATTTTGTAATCCACAAAGATATCATAATACAAACTTTGCAGTCCTTTATCGCGTTTATTATTTGTATGATCATTTATATGTTGTAAACCTTTGATCCTACACACATATTAGCAGCGTTTCCTAGACTAGCCAATTTAGGAACATTACATGTCACAAGTCTATGTATAAGTTTCTTGGTGAGGTGAGGAAGGTCAAGTGACTTTGCTAAGTTGTAAACTAAGCCGATAGTGCTCATATTGTAACTATTTTCGAATAACAAAGACTTAGCTAGGTGTTAGGCACGGTTCATGTTTCCCACACTATTTATTTGAATCTATTTGATTTGTTCCTCTATTGTTCTCTTGGATTTTCATGTCCATGGATGTATGCTTATATATGACTAAGTGTTAATATCTTAACAATTTTCTAAGTATACAAGAGATGCACTAAAGTAGGAGTGTGACTTGTCAATATCCTTGAATGGAGTATTGGTATGCTCTAGGTGAAGAGGCATAGTCTGAATGAAGTATCCTTATTTTTTTCAAGTATATACGTGAGAAAAATATCAATGTTGCATGCTTTCAAGAGGTGTATGATAACAAGATTCATCTAGGCACACTGTGGGGATCTAATAGATTTCACCAGATCTTGTTCATTGGAAATTTTGATGAAGGGTTTGTGATATATTCACCACTATCTTGATGATAGATGGTATCAGAGATGATTCGTTGCATATTTTTATGAAGGATTGGTGATATCTTCACCACTATATTGATGATAGATGGTATTAGAGAAAACTTTGAAGGTAGTTCGTTGCGAAGCCATTTCGATGGGAACCTTTGTAGACTTGGCGAACTATTTTGTGGAGTGAATTGGTTCATCGCAAAGAATTTGCATCAGACTTATGACAAAGGTTCTAGTTGATGATGTGGTGGAAGGTTGGTCTAGGCACACACCTTATATAGAAAAAAAGCAGAGTTTGTGGTGAGACGAAGCACTTGCAGAGGGTGGGTAATCACAAAATGTATCTCAGAGTTCATCACAAAACTTGTCCCAGAATTGATCGTAGAAACAATTTGGGTATGGACATGGTTGGTTTGATGTGTGATACAATTCAGTTTCATACTTGTCATGCACACCTTGGAGAGACTAGGTGTAGTGTTTGTTGGGTGATCTGAGAACTTTGACAAGGAATTTGAACACAGGATTTTTGCACATGACTTTTCACGGATCTAAGAACAAAAGTGATTGTAAAAGGGAGAAATTATGGGTTGTAGCAAGATGAAGCAATTGGGTGAGTTGAATGATCTAGGATGACTTAGAGAATCTCCACAATAGGAAGTTGGATGGGCATGTTTCGATCATGACTTATTTGTTTTCATGCATCATCGAGAATAATAATTGAGTTGAGATGAGTTGTTGGACAAGTGGGTTGACTGCATCCTTTAAATGAGGTATCTCTTCATAGAGTTACAATGGCTGGTTAGCAACAATATGAATTGAAATTCAGGCAGTGGGTGCATGGTGCCTTGAAGTTGAAGTAGTCAAGGTTCAGTGATGAAAAAAATTGGAGATGAATTTGACTAGCTGCATTAGAAGTTTGGGACTTAGAAAAAATTATGAAGTGGATAGATGGAATCATCCTTTTATCACAAAAAATGTATTCTAGGGTTTTTAAGTTGTGGATGGTGATTGAGGGGAGTTCATGCATAAATTTGGTTTATTGGGAATGTAAAGGTCTAATACAATAGACCTAAAACATGGGTGTGACCAAGGATGTCGTTGGGAAAGGTATGGTTGGTTTTGAGTTATTTTTATTCCTAAGTGTTGCGGTGATTTTTTTGAAAGGAAGTTGAATGGCTTGGTGGTTCAAATGCAATCTATTTCCACAGTGAGAAATGATAGACTTGAGGGTGACTCAAGTGGTGAATTCATGTAGCAGTTGGGACACCTTGATGGGGTGAATGTGTAGAGATCTTGAGAAACTTGCTTGGATGACCCTTGTGGTGGACTTAGGTATCTTTGGATGAATCCATGGAGGTGGATTGAGGAATCTTTCTAACTCTTTAATGAGGTGCATTAGACAGGTCATTGGAAAGAAGTAGGAAATGATTTTTGTATGTCCTGAGTTTGAGAGCATGGGTGAGGTGCCCTGGTGCTTGGTGCCTTAGACAAATTCATTAGGTCATGTGATGACTTGAGATTTGTGATTATAGTGCCAAAGTTTACACACTTGTATGAGTTGCAATGAAACTGTGCCATGAGGTGGATAGTGGAGTCAATTTATGACGGATGAATTTGGTTTAGGGTGACTTTATAGTGAAACGTGATAAGGGGATACCTTGCCTTGTTCTGATATTGTTTTGTGGATGGAGTGAATTGTAGAATAAAGTCAAAGTATGGATGCACCAATAGGTTTGAAGTGCAACACTTAGACATTGTAGAGGATATCCATTATGAAGATCAAATGATGGCAACAATAGTTAGGTAAGGATGGAAACTTTCCTTAGTATTTAGAGTTATCTAGAGTGATGGATATGTGACATAAAATACCAAGTTTGAGTATGAGGAAGTTCATTCTCATGAGTTGGGTGTGACATTTGAACTAGCTACCCAATCAGTCCAAGGCAAGGTCAATTCAGTGTGTGGGGACATGGAAGAGTTGGTTGAAGTATGGGTGCAACAATAATATCACAAGAGTTCAAAACTTAGTTGAAATTTCGATGTAGTTAGCTGTAGTAGACAATGACAAAAATATAAAAATCAAACAACAACAAGGTTACGTAGCAAGATTGCAACAATAGCGTGAAACAAGGTTGGGTAAATTTCATCCTTGGATTTGAGTAAAGTGATTGTATTGAATCAGACATCAGATTATGTGGATTTGGGTGCAACATAGATTGGTTTGATTGTGGAAACTTGGAGTTTCCACTTTGATAGAATTTTGGGGTTTCCAACAGACTTAGTTGGGAGGGGGGGGCACGAGTTTAGGAAAGGACTTGGAGATCACATATTTTGTGGATGTTTCCAGGGATGAAAATGAACTTAGTTTAGGGATAATGTAATCTCTTTTTCTAGATGGGCATGGAGACCCTCACCGAAGTACTCTAGGAGACATAACTTGAGGTTTCTTTTGAACCCAGGTGTTGCACGATATGGGAAAGTGAGCTCCTTGGGATTGCAAACATGCCAAGGGGATTTCCCAATTATGAAGCGACCAAGGTTGGGGAGTTTTGTTCCCAATAGGCATGAAAATTGATGATCGCATGGGTTCATTTCGGCGACTAGGTTCATAGAGGGGCACTCAAATTCATTTGGGTGACCGAGTCCATTAAGGAGCATGAGAATTCGTTTGGAAACATGGGTTTGTGAAGGGTTTTGAAACCCCCAAAAATATGCAACAGTTCACGATGGATACTTTTGAAGTCTCTATAAGAGAAAAAGGGTGCACAACCAAGGAAGGAATATTTGAAGAAAATGAGAGAAATATCAGCACTAAGATTCTGAGGTAGACTTAGAGGAAGAGGGGTTAGCTCCCATAAGGAGCCAAATCACTCCACTTGGGATGAATTTTGTTTCCTTGAGGTGATTTTAGTGGATAGAGTTTGGGTGACCTTATTTTTGGCTGATTTTGGGGGAATTATTGTCACGAGCTAGAGGAGGCATGCCTGGATATAGAAACCTAGGTCTGTGATAACTTGGTCAAGTCTGCAGAAATGAAGGGACAACAAGTCTATTGGAAAAAGGATTAAACAAAAAGTAGAACAGATTCAAGAGGCAATGAAGGTGTTGAAAGACATCATAACATTGAATCATAAGTTTCTTAATGAGAGTGAGAGAAGATCCTCGATGATGATATTATTTTGATGATAGACCAATCATAAGGATTTATCTGGGATCTTTTCATCTAGTGACTTATAAAGAATTGCATTAAATGAGGATAAATTAAAGTGCACCATTAAAGAAGGAAAAAATAAAAAATGAAGAGACATAAGCATCAGATCTGAACATAAAAACTTGATAACGGAGTTCATCCCTGGTGGACTACATCTCCGGGTCTTGCTCTCAAATGGGTATGCCCTTTTATTAACTCAGAAAAAGAATTTGGAAAAATACATAAGTATACCTTATTCTGAAATCAAGCTGCAGAAATAATGCTGAGATCAGAAAACAAAAGGCACCATTGAATTCGTGGTGTTGAATTACCCAAAAATGACTGTCTCCATGCCTTGATCTGACTCTGGAACTCCCAGTCCCAAGAAGAATTTCATCTTGATTTTCATGTCCTCTACAACCTGCAATTATGACTATACTTGCATCAAAATGAGTGCTCAAAAGGTCATACAGTATGCATCATTTAATAATTATTTAATGCCCTTGTGGCTTGGCGGATGCATCATTTAATAATTATTTAAGGTGTTGGTTACAATTTGATGGTCGTGGCATGTTGGTTAAGGCCAATATGTTAAGGTTCTTGTTGTGGGAGGAGGTCCTGGGGTCAAACCCCGTAGACTCCCCTTTTGGCTTTGTATTGTCACATTGTATAAACATGTAATATATATGTTCTTCCATTATTAGCTGTGTCACTAGAATGATATCCAAACAACTTAACTGTGGCTAGGTTTGGCATGGTCTGCCAGATTTGGTAGACTCACCAAACCATTTTTTTCCAATTTTTTGTTCACGGGTTGTCCTTGAGCATTTCCTGCCTGCCACATGACAGCCTTTGATTTGGCCACGTGGCGAACTCTCAGTGGTCCATGATGCCACCTACCACATCAACACACCACATCAGTAGTCCACGTCAATGTACGGACTGTACGGATGCCATGTGGCATGATCTGATTGGTCCATGGATTGGTCCAAAAATGCCAAAATCAGATGACACATGGAAACCTTTGGTATTGCCACATCATCATGCAATGTATCACCTTCCTAATCATGCCACATGATTTATATGGATGGTGATGTCATCTCTACAGATGCCAACGTTGACAATATGGATGTTGAATCATCCCCTATTGACTGGGCTAGGTTGACCAAACTTTGACCACGAATATCTTTCAATATGTAACTCTGTTTGACGAGCCATTTGCACCGTTAGAAAGATTGGGATGAAATCATCGCAATCATTCCATTTTAAATGAGTTTGGGGAAATTTCAATTTTTTCCCGTTCTCTATTAGTTGAAGCCATTCCGAGGGTCTTGAGTTGCCTCTTTGAGTTATGATTTGTTCTTAGCCTTCTCTAGATCCTTTTTGGATCACGCCTTCCCACTGAGAGATTTTTGGACCACCAAAATATTTCATCAATAAAAAGGTAAGTGAGGGAAGAGTCCCCTCACTTTGTCCTTCTCTATTCACTTTGCCTTGCTTGGATGTGTGCCTTTTAAGCCTACTCAAAGATAATCAACATCACCCCTGCATGAAGTCATCGTCCTCTTATCTAGGATGATATCTTCTTGTAACTCATCCAAGTACTCAGGTGCAAACTCGTCAAATGAAGGTATTGAAGCTTCCTCAACTTGATCCATGATCATGGGAGGCTCAAAACATTTCAAGTTCTCAACGTTCACCACTGAGTAAATCTGCATGTAAGGTGGAAGATCTAGATGAAAAGAATTGGTACCACTTTTCTATAATATAGTGAAGGGTCCATAACGGATGGGCTTGAGTTTCTTTCCTTCACCCTTTAATCTCTCCTTACTGATGTGAAGCCATAATCGGTCTCCAACTTCGAAGTGATGATCAACCATGTGTTTTTCATGTCAAGCTTTATACTGTGCTTGAATTTTCTTCAATTGTTCCCTGACTTCCTAGTGTATATGCTAGATCCTATGGATGAACTTGCAGACTCTATCCTTTGTTTTCTCTTCATCCACATAGACATTTGTCCCATACATCAATTCCAAAGAAACCTTTGGTAGATACCCAAAGCATGTCTCAAAAGGTGAACTCTAAGTAGATGAATGTAAATCTCGGTTGTAAGAATGTTATACATAGGGTATATGTTCATCCCATAACTTGGTATGCTTGCTATAGTAGCCTCGAAGAAAAGGTGCCACTATTTGATTTACCACCTTTCTCTGTCCGCTGGTATGTGGATGGAAGGCAGTGTTCTTATTCAATTTGGTGTCCATCATCCTCCACAATCTAGTCCAAAATTCCCCAAGGAATTGAGTATCTTGATCCGAGACAATGGATGTGGGTAACCCCAAATGAACCAAAACATATTGAAAGAAGATATTAACAGTATTCTCAATAGTGATCTGCTTTTTACATGGCATCAAGATACACATCTTGATGAACATATCCACTACAACATACAAATAGTAATGACCCCCTTTGGTCATTGGTAAATCCCCTAAAAAATCCATGGAGATACTTTCCCATGGAGGGGATGGAATAGGAAGTGGTGAGTATAGCCTAAGTTTTCCATTAGTGGGCTTACAAGTAGAACACGTCAGACACCCCTTTACACATTTAGTCACAATTGCTTTCATTTGAGGCTAGTAACAAAACCTTTGCAAACGAGACATAATTTTTCCTACCCCAAAATGCCGAGACACAATGGAAGTGTGGGCTTCTCATATTACATGGACTCATTCACCTGTAGGAATACATATCTTTCCAATATGGTAGAGTAGTTTTCCCTACAGACAATAGTTCTCTACCTGTGCACCAAGGGTTAGCTTCTCATATACTTCTTTAAATCGTCATCGATGGCATATTTTTCTACATAGTTATCATGAGATAAATAAGTATTATTCAAAATAATAGAAGAAATAATATGAGGTATAGAAAGAATATCGGCTACCTTGTTACTTGTACCCTTAGTGTGCTTGATTACCAAATAAAATTGTTGTAGAAAACCCATCCATCTGTAGTGTTGAGATTGTTGCAATTTGGTCTGTGCTTGGAGATAATGTAAGGGTTGGTGATCTGTATGTATGATTTTTTCCTTCCCTAACAATTGTTTCTTCCATTTCTTTACGCTCTAGACTAATGCATACAACTATTTATCATATGTAGGATAGTTAACAACAACTTGGTTAAAAGTTCCAGAGTGGTAACAGATAGGCTTACAATATTGCATCAATACTACACCCATGGCATATCCACTGACATCTATCTCAATCTCAAAATACTGTTGAATATTTGGCAGTGCTAATATTGGTGTGGTACTGATCTTCTCCTTCAAAGTGTTGAAATATTTTTGCTTCTTTCCTTCCCACTGAAAAGTGTTCTTCACACTAGTTAAGGAATGCAAAGGAACTGCTATAAAGGAGGAGTTGGAAATGAATCTCCTCCAATACTAGACTGCACCTAAGAAGATTCGGACTTCTGTTACACTTTTTGGCTCAGGCTAATTTCCAATTACATCAATTTTGGAAGGATCAATTTTCAATTGTCCTCCTCCTACAACATGACCTAAGTACACAAGTGTAGTCTTTCCAAATTCACATTTAGACAATTTTACATACAACTTTTCCCTTTGTAAATTATCCAATACTTGATTTAAATTCCTCACATGGTCATCCCAAGTCCCTCTAAAAATAAGAATGTCGTCTAAATATGCAATCACAAAGTCATCTAGGAAAGGCATGAATACATCATTCATCATATGCATGAAAGTTGCCTGAGCATTACAAATCCCAAACGACATAACTAATGACTCAAACAATACTTATTTGGTTTTAAAGGCACTTTTCCATGCATCTTGTTCTACAACCCTGATCTGATGACATCCATTGCACAAATCCAACTTAGTGAAACAAACAACATTCTTCAATTGAACAAGTAAATCATCTATACGAGTAAGAGGGTATCGATTTTTCACCGTGATTTTATTTAAGGCTCGTTAATCAACACACATTCTCCATGTGCCATCCTTATTTGGCACGATCATGATCAGAGAACCATAAGGAGATGAAATGGGCCTGATGACCCCTTGATCCAATAATCCATGCACCTGCTTCTTGATCTCTATCATCTCCACAACTGACATCCTATACACGCCCACATTTGGAAGAGGCGAATCTTGTTGAAGATGTATCTCATGTTGGATTTACCTGTTAGGAGGTAATCCATCTGGTTCCTGAAAAATATCATCATACTTAGAAACAATATCAATTAATTATTTTTTATGATATGGATCACATCCTTGGAAAGCGTCGGATGTCTCGACATCTTTATCTCTTATGACCATGAGTACATATCTCTTATTAGTGTTTATGAGTCTCTTCATTTTCCTTGCACTAACAAGTGTTGTATTTACCCTCATGTTGTGAGATCTAACAATATATTCCACTCCCCCTTTAGTAAGGTGGTATTTATTCTCATGACAAAAGAAGACTGCTTTTCTATCATAAATATAAGGACTTCCCAACACTATGCCACATATATCAAGTGGTACAACATCCAAATCCACTTCATCAATCAACTTTGAAGAAATAGAAAATATGACCCTACATTGTTGGGTGACATTAAGTTTTTCTTGATCACATACCCAACCAAGAGGATAAGGCTTTATATGTGGTTTCATTTCAAGACCCATCTTCTTGACAAGTGCCTCAAATATTAAGTTTAATTGGGAACCCAGATCAAATAATGTATCTATCTTAGTGTGTTTAGATACAACTCTTATGTGAAATAATTCATTCCTCTTTCATTCATCAACATGAGATTCATTATTGGAACTGGAAATATCATTAAGTGAATATTTACTTTGTAATCCAACCACTATGATATTTCATTCATCCCCTGAATTAGAACCAAGATCTTCTTGCACTGTAGCAACGTTTTTTGTCTTCCCCTTTCCACTGAATTGTTTTGGTTTCTTTTCTGGATGCAATTTCCAACATTGTTCTTCATTGTGACCGCTTTTCTTGCAATAAGTGAAAGATGGCTTTACTCCTTCTCTCGTTACTTTGGCAATCTTCTTTTCCTTCCTTTTAAACTTATGAAAAGTTTTATGTGGGATATTGGAAGGTTAAGTCATGAAATCTTCTTGAACATGTTTCCCCCTGTTCTCAAGGTGAGTGGCTTGAACATAAAATTTGTCAAGACTAGTGGGGTTAAACAAGAGAAAAGTATGATGAATATAACTGTGAAGTGTGCCAATAGACTTCATTAAATTTTCATAAGAATACAAAGGAATGTTCAATGAACGAGATTTCTTCCTAAATTCTTCTGTGAAACTTTGTACAGTTTGACCTTTACTTTGCCTTAAAGTTTTCCATTCCATCATTTCTTTATGTAAATACCTTAATAGATAAAATTGCTTCCTTATCACTGATTTAAGTTCTGACCATGAGGAAAGAATATTGCCACACTTAATTATGTCCTGAAGCTTTCCCTCTCACCATACGAGAGCATTTCCTTCAAACCGAGGGGAAGCCAATTGCACTTTAACTTCTTCTCCATCAATATGTTGGACATGACAATACACTTCAACCTGTTGGATCCAATTATCTAGCTTTTCAGGATTAACATCTCCATTAAACATAGGTAAAGAAAATTTTACATGAATATTTAATAATGCTTTCTTAAAAGAGGCTTTATTTTTGGAATGATGAGAATGCCTAGAGGAACAAGAACTAGAACTCGAAGGTGAAGATGGAGGATTAGGAGGATTTCCTCCAGCCCCTTGGTTTACCGAAGCATCATAATCTGCATGTGCTTCCTTTTTATTCTCTTTCTTATTCATCCTCTTCTCATAATCTCATACATTGGTTCGACCATTTTTGACATGCGATAAAATACCATGAAGAAGTTTTTCTCCTGTTCATCACGCTTGTCCTTTTTTTCCATTTTCTTCGTTTTGGATGCACAACCAAATTTGAGTTTGAAAGTATTAAGAGTTCCTTCACCTTTCTTATGCTTGGCCCTAGTAAGCATTCACACTCAACAATTCAAGTCAAAGACAATTTATCTAATACCAACATGATCGAGGATCTTTTCATCGAGTGACTTATAAAGAATTGCACTAAATGAGCATAAATTAAGGTGCACCATTAAAGAAGGAAAAAATAAAAAATGAAGAGACATAAGCATCATATATGAGCACAAAAACTTGATAACGGATTTCATCCCTGGTGGACTACGTCTTCAGATCTTTCTCTCAAATGGGTAGGCTCTTTCATTAACTCCGCAAAAGAATTTGGCAAAATACACAAGTATACTTCATTCTGAAATTAAGCTCCAGAAATAATTCTCAGATCATAAAATAGACAACACCACTGAATTAGTGGCATCAAATTACCCAAAAATGAATGTCTCCATTCTTCGATATGACTTTGGAGCTCCCAGGCCCAAGAATAATTTTTTCTTGGTTTTCATTCCCTCTACAACCTGCAATTATAATTGTACTTGCATCGAAATGCATTTTCAAAAGGTCGTACGGTACATGCGGGCCTCCCCTGTGTGGATTTCTGAATGCATCATTTAATAATTATTGAAAGCATTGGTTACAATGTTATGGTCGTGCCATGATGGTTAATGCATATATGTTAAGGTGTTTGTTGTGGGAGGAGGTATCGGAGTCAAACCCCATAGACTCCCCTTTTGGCTTTGTATTGTTACATTGTATAAACATATAATATGTTTGTTTTTCCATTCTTAGTTATGTTTCTAGAATGATATCCAAACGAATTAACCGTGGCCAAGTTTGGCATGGTCCTCCATATTTGGTGGACCCGCCAAACCATGTTTTTACAATTTTTTGTTCACGGGTTGTCCTTGGGAATTTACTGCTTGCCACATGGCAACCTCTGATTGGGCCACATAGTGGCCTCTCACTTGTCCATGTTTCCACCTGCCACGTCAACATTCCACGTCATCACTCCACATGAATGGACAGACTATTGGTCCATGGATTGGTCCAAAAACTCCAAAACTGGGTGACACGTGGTAGCCTTTGGTGTTTCCATGTCATCGTATCGACGTCATGCTAACGACAACATGCCATGTGTCATCTTCCTGCTCCTTCAACATGTGTTGTAAAAAATTATGACATCAGTAGTACAGATGCTGACTCATCCCCTGTTGATTAGGCTAGGTTGACCAAACTTTGACCATGAATATCTTTCAATCCATAACTTTGTTTGACGAGTCATTTACACCATTAGAAATCTCGCGACACGCTCTTCATGATCATGCCATTTTCATTGAGTTTTCAGAACCTTTATTTTTTTCCCTTTCTCTGTCTGTTGATGCCATTTTGAGTGATCTAGGTCGATATCGATGGCCACCCACCTTTTCCAACTGGCTCAAAACATTTTTTTGACAATTTTGGCAATTTACTATTTTTAGTAGTTTTCACTTCTGGAGCCATTTTGAGGGCCTAAATGAAGGTTTTTTTAATCGAGCTTCTCAATGATAGCCTACAGCATGATTGGGGCCCAAAAATGAATCACCTCGATGATACCTTTCCAATGGGCTATCATACACCTAAACGAAGATCGTATGCAAAAGTTACGACCCAGGGAAGTTGTTGTACTAACTTACCCAAATGGGGCCCCTGTGACTTTTGGCACTTCATCTCCTAGGGCTAGGTTTTTGGATGTCTAGATTTTTTGGCATTCCTGCTTATTGTAAAAAGTCCTTCAGGGCCTCATTGTAATCATATTATTTCGAATGAGCGTAACCATCGCATCTCTTCTCAGAGATAAGCCGCCACCATTCCAGCAAGCTTATTTCCGCTGCATTTTACAGTTTCAACTTATTTCATTATTGAATAGAAAAATAGTTTTACTATATCTCTATTATTTTGTGTTAAGAATCTGTTAATAATATGCATTAATTTAGTTCTACTCCTAAAATCTGGATCAATGGTATTACAGCAGTCTGCTCCTTGTCGTCTTAATGCATGTCCCCCATGAGGTGAGAGTACAAAGAGTTGGGTCTTGAGCTTGTTTCTCTTGAGGATAAAAGCTCTCGCATGCCCAAGCGACCTCTCATGGTAGGAGAAAAGAAATATGAAAGGACAAGAGATCATTTCAAAGTGTTGATTGAGGATGACCTCACTCAATAGAGGAATGAGATGATGGATAATTTCGTGCAAATCCTTTGACGTCTACCAACATGTGACACATATTCTTCCAGCGGAAGCACCACCCCCTTCAAGGTACAAATAAACTTCGATATTACTATATTTGAAGGTCAGATAGACGCAGATGTTGTAGACAAGTGGTTGAATCTGCTAGAAGGATATTTTTTTGTCCATAACTTCTCGAATAGAGAAAAGATAACTTTTCCACTCCTCAAAGTCATTCCCCATGTTAAAGATTGGTGGGAAACTTTCAGTGAGAAAAAAGAAATAGAGGAACCCTCTTTATTTACAATCAAAACCACCTGGGATTCCTTCATGGATGATATTAAGGAATAATACTACTCTGTCAGAAGTTACGAAGACTTATATACCAAATGGACCACACTACAGCAAGAAAGAGACCAAGAAGTGCCAGATTTCATAAATATTTTCCATACTTTGTGCACCATGCTAGGTATCAAAAATTCAGAGCGACATTTGGTGCTCAAGTATTGTGGTACTCTTCATAGATAGATCCAGACTGAAATGAAATTTCTAGACATCTCATCCATGGGTGTCACCTACCGATATGCCATGAAAATCGAGTAGAAGCTCAAACAAAAGACACAATAATTTTGGCTTGGGAACCCCTCACAACAAAATCCAGGAAAGGGTGGCCACAACCCACAAAACAAAGGACAGAGAAAATATGGATAGTATCAAGACAACCAATCCAATCCAGAAGTAAAGAAGGACACCAAAAAGACAAAGTAAGATATTGGGAAGTGGTGCGACTTCCATAAGAGCCCTTGGCATAACAATGTTGACTGTCGCTCAAAACAGTCATTGGTGGCTAAAGTGAAAGCCTCTGAATTAGATGTGTATTCTAACTCTGAGCCAGAACCAGAAAGGGGAAGATGGACCATTGATGTGGAACCCATTGCCACCGTTGCTACCACCAATCTCCAGCCTAGTGAACCAGATGAGCCAGAAGAAGGAGAGCGCCTCTTCTAGTCACTGATCTGGGTAAAAGGCACCCAATTGTACTTCATCACTTATAGCGGTAGCTAGAAGAAACTCATCTCTACAGAGGTCATCAAGTAGCTGGCCCAGCCCACAATGTCGCACCCACAACCCTACACTAGTGGATGGCTCCACCAAGGAAGTGATCATCACGTTAGCCAACAGTCTCGATTGTCGTATGACATCAAGCCCTTCAAAGACAAGGTATTGTGTGATGTTGCTCCTCTCAAAGTTTGTGATGTTCTTTTGGGCCAACCTTATTTATG
>SNQJ01S0047509.1:0-25127 GCA_010110895.2 Picea sitchensis | reverse complement strand
GGGGGGGGGGGTCGGTGGCATTTTCTTCATTTCCAATAACTGTTACCGATTTTAATCTCAATACAAGCGAGTGCATCGAACTACCATAATGGGTCATTCACTCTTAATTTAAAAATTAAAAGAAAAAAAAAATTAATGCTGATGGGAAAGATCTCATATAGTCCCATCTTGAGCAAAACGATAGAAATCCAAATCCAAAGGATCTTAAAAGAATAGTAACAATGATAACACAAGCCATTAATACTTTACGTAGAGTGCAAGCCAAAATCATGAATGTATGAGTGAAAATTCAATTAGATTGGTAGACTTTTCAAAATCAATTCAGCCAATGTCAGACATAAAGTTTGTTTGACAAAACGAGTATACTTTTTGTGTATCAAACAATGACTACAACATATAAATGTCATTTTGATCTTAACTACATCAAACACTTCCACTCACCATGATTGTGCTTTTCTTTAATGTGTGGAGATGGAAAAAGCTTTGCTTTAACCTGGGAGACAATATTGGCAAACCAACAAAATAATTAATAAACAATAAAATTGAAATAATGTAATTTTAACTCAAGTATGTATTTAATGTAATAAAATCATTTAGTTGACCATTTAAGATTTTAAAGAATCCATTCTTTTTGGATTAAATTTTTAAAGAATTTCATAAAAGCTACATGAAAATGTTTCTTTAAATCCTTACAACTCTATGTACAAAAACCCTCATTATGTTATTGTCTTGTTACATTCCATATATTATGCTAAATAATTAAAATAATATATACATAGATATTCCAATATATTATAGTATATGTTATAACTTATATACCATTTCCTAATTAATATGATAATACTGAAGTCATTTTATTTATCTTCTTTATCTCTTTCCTTTTGATATTGCATAGTTGACATTATGTTTTCTTTCATTTTGGTCTAAATTACTTAAGTATATAGCAAAGACAATGTTGTATGTACTACATATAAGATTCGACTTTACCTAACAAGTGTGATGTGGAAGACACATCTCTTTGAAGACATTCTCCCTTGAGTACCACTTTACTTTATTGGAAGTTGTCCTTTCAACCCAATATGTCAAAGGTCATGATGCCCTTATCTTGTAGTTCTGGACTGCTTCTACAAAACTGTGTCGACTTCTAACACTACATGAGCATTTGGTTATAATTTCTCTATGGAAGGTAGGACTTGCTCTCCTCTTGATCCAAGATGGGAGTCTCAAGAGTTTAAGATTATCCACATTCACTATAAATTAAATGCGCATGTATGGGGGTAGACTGAGTCTGTAGGAATTATGTCCCACTTTTTCCAATACCTCAAAAGGACCATACCTAAAAGCCTTCATCTTCTTACCATGACATTGTAGCATTTTCTTATTCAATTGTACCCATTCTATGTCTCCCTCTCTAAATGTTCTCTATGTTCTATGTTGTTCACGTCTATCCTTGTACCTTTCTAATGACTTCTTCAGTATCTCTTGTAATTTCAAATGGATCTATTGATCCAGGTGGATACTGGTGGCCACCAACCTTTTCCGACTAGCTCAAAACAGTTTTCTGACAATTTTGGCAATTTACTATTTTTAGCAGGTTTTAACTTTCGAGGACATTTTGAGGGCCTAAATGAAGGCTTTTCAGGATCGAGGTTCTCAATGACAATTTGAAGGCATTATTGAGACCCCAAAATGAATCTCCTCGACGATACCTTTCCAGCGAGCTATCACGCGCCTAAAATGGAGATCATATGCAAAAGTTACAACCCCGGGAAGTTGATGTACTCACTTACCCAAACGGGGCCCACATGACTTTTGGCGCTTCATCTCCTAGGGTTAGGTTTTTGGCATTCTTGTTTATTATAAAAAAGGCCTTCATAGCCTCATTGTAATCATCTTCTTGTGAATACGAGTGGTCGTCACATCTCTTCTTAGAGATAAGATGCCACCATTCTGGCGAGTCTTTCACTCTGTATATTTACAGTCTTTATACATTTCTTTCATTAATAGAAATCGTATATCACTATATATATTTGTTTATGGTTGCATATCTGATACATGTCTGTTATATTATTGAATATCTGTGATATCTCTGTGCATTTCTTTATTATATCTCCAATCTCATTTCGTGCCAAAAATAATTTGGATCAGTGGTATCAGAGCAGGCTATTCTTGATCTTTTTTTTTCAATGCATGTCCCCGACGAGGTCCGAGTATAGAAATTTGGGTCTGGAGGTTGTCTCTCTTGAGTAAAATCTCTCTCGCACACCCAAGAAACCCTTAATGGCGGAAAAAAATAAAAATGACGGAGCATATGTTCCTATTAGTCTGTTGCTTGAGAAAGCTCTCACGCGACAGAGGGACGAAATGATGGAGAATTTTTCCCACATCTTTCAATGTTTGCCGATAGCAACATGTGCATCTTCATCAAGTGACCACTTTGGAGGCACCTCTCCTTTCAAGGTACAAGTTAATATTGATATTCTTGTATTTGAAGGATAGATAGATGCAAAAGCCCTAGACAAATGGTTAAATCTGCTAGAAGGTTATTTCTCTATTCACAAATTTTCTGATAAAGAAAAGATCACCTTCGCACTCTTTAAAGCTCTTCCCCATGTCAAACATTGGTGGGAAACTTATTGGGAGAAGAGTTCCACAAAGGAGTCTGAAATATATGGGGTTGATCCCACTCGGGATTTTTTTGTGGATGCAGTAAAGGAACAATATTACCTTGTTGGAAACTATGAGGACTAGTACATGAGATGGACCACATTGCGGCAAGAGAGGGGCCAAGAAGTTATGAATTTCACCAATACCTTCCATACCTTGCGCACCAAGCTGGGTATCAAAGACGCCGAGCAACATTTGGTTCTAAAATGCCATGGGGCTCTACACAGATACATCCAAACTGAAATGGATTTTTTGGACATGTCATCACTCGATGCTACTTATCGATATGTTGTTAAAATTGAGCAGAAATTTAAGCACCAGAACAAATGGGATTTCAGATCTGTAAATCCACAACAACCAAAGTATGACAAAGACATCCCTAACAAACAGTCTCCCAAAAACAAGTCCAAGACACAGGAAAAGAAGGGTCATGGGAAGACAAAGAAGGACACCGGAAAATGGTGCAATTTTCATAAAATCCCCTAGCACAACACCGATGATTGTCACTCAGAACAGTCATTGGTGGGCGAACTCAAAGACAAGGAGCCAAACCCTGATTCAGAATCTTATTATGAAAATACTGGTAAAGGACAGATAATTGACGCAGACCCCAATGCTATTGTCGCAAGTGTAACAATTCAACCAGAAGAACCAATAGATCTTGAAGGGGGGGAGTGCCTTTTTCATTCACAGATGTGGGTGAAGGGAACCCTGTTGCATTTTATTGTTGATAGCGGAAGCCAAAAAAACCTCATCTCAGAAGAGGTCATCAAATAGCTGGGATTGACGACAACACCACACCTGCATCCATACAACATCGAGTGGCTTCGACAAGGACTAGATCTCTGTGTCAGCCAACAGTGTCAATTGTCATACGACATCCAACCATTCAAGGATGAGGTATTACGTGATGTTTCCCCACTAGATATCTGTGATGTTCTCTTGGGCCAACCATATATGTGGAGACACCATGTTGTTTATGAGTCTCGACCTCGTAGTGTCATTGTTACTTTGGGGGGTCATCTCTACAGAATACCAAAGGTATTTCCAACTATTGTTCCACCTAAAAAGTGTCGCAAGGTAGTATCTCATACTACAAAATTCAGCTTCACAGTCTGTTCAAAAGGGTAACAAAAGGACACTGCAACCACTACAGCTTCGCCCCAAGCACCTTCTATCCAACAGAAACAGGTCGACAATGTTGCAACAAAGCACAAATATTACTTTTGCACACCATCCTCTCATGTAGCACCACTTGTTGAACAACCACAACCTCAACAAGTTTGTGACATACTTCTACAAACTGAGCAATGCAATGTCTCCAGCAAGGCAAGCAACTCACCAAGATGCAGATTCAACAAACACTTTTCCCTCTCCCCTGGGAACTCAACGCAAAGGATAGCATTGACTCCTAAGGAGGGAGGATTGATCTAGGTGTATATCAGTGGCCACCCACCTTTTCCGACTGGCTCAAAATAGTTTTCTGGCAATTTTGGCAATTTACTATGTTTAGCAGGTTTTAACTTTCGGGGCCATTTTGAGGGCCTAAATGAAGGATTTTCATGATAGAGATTATCAATGATAGTTTAAGGCATGATTGAGTCCCAAAAATGAATCTCCTCGACAATACCTTTCCAACAAGCTATCACACGCCTAAAATGAAGATCGTATGCAAAAGTTACGACCTAGGGAAGTTGATGTACTCACTTACCCAAACGGGGCCCACATGACTTTTGGCGCTTCATCTCCTAGGCTTAGGTTTTTGGATTTCTAGGGTTTTTGGCATTCCTGTTTATTGTAAAAAAGGCCTTCAGATCCTCATTGTAATCATCTTCTTGCGAATGTGAGTAGCCATCACATCTCTTCTCAGAGATAAGCTGCCACCATTCTAGTGAGTCTTTCACTCTGTATTTTTACAGTCTCTGTACATTTCTTTCATTAATATAAATCATGTATCACTTTATATATGTGTTTATGGTTTCATATTTGATACATTTCTGTTATATTATTGAATATATGTGATATCTCTGTGCATTTATTTATTATATCTCCGATCTCATTTCATGCTGAAAATAATCCGGATCATCTACCCAATCTTTTCAACAAATTTTTCTACTTGTAATTCATCTCATGTGAGGTACTCCCTCTCTCCTCCTTGTTTTCCATATATGACATATATGTGTGAAGGTGAAAAATACCCAAAGAAAGTTGCAAAAGGTTACTTACCAGTGGAACTATGGACTACTCTGTTATAATAATATTGTATATAGATCATATTTGCATTCCATGTCTTCAGATGATTCTGATTGTAACCCCTCAAAATTTGCACCAAAGTCTCTTTTAATACATTTGTCTTCCCATTTTTCTATCGATGGAATGTTGTAGACATCTTAAAATTAGTATCCATCTTCTCCCACAATGTAGTCTAAAACACATTGAGAAATTTGGTATCCATGTATGAGATTATGCTCCTTGGTATCCCAAGTTTCACCCATACCTTCTCAAATAAAGTTTGTTCTACTTCTTGTCCATTGATGGTATTTTTACAAGGCATGAAAATGCACATTTTGCTGAAATTGTCAACTACACCAAATATATAGTCATGTCCCTTCCTAGTTGTTGGTAAACCTCCCACAAAGTCTGTGGAAATTATTTCCCAAGGTCGAGTGGGTACATCTAAGGGATGGTATAGACCTTGATTTCTATTGATGGGCTTGTTGGTATAACAAAGTATACATCCTCTAATATATCACACTACATATTCTTGCATTATGGGCCAATACACTTACCTCTATAATTTGGAAGTTGTCTTCCCAACACTAGAATGTCTTGCAACCTTGGAGGTGTCATCCTCTCTAATAAGATGTAGTTTTTCACCTTTAGGAACAAATATCTTGTTGAGCTCATATAGTAAACCATTCTGGAAATTACAGTCAACCTTTTCGTTATCTTGTTCTATATGATTTTGGCTTTGTAGCTGGTGAAATACCTCCTTGAAGTCCCCATATTCTATGTATGCCTCTTTGTATGGATCATGGGTAAAATGATCCTTGTGCATATGAGTTCCCAAAGTTGTAATCTTGGATGCAAGTGGCCATGAAAGCATTTCTGGAATCTTATTTTTGTTTCCCTTCTTATACTTGATGACCACATGAAAGTGTTGTAAAAATCCCATCCACTTGTAATGCCTAACGTTTTGTAGCTTGATTTGGGCCTACAAATACTATAGCGGTTGGTGATTTGTTTGGATGATAAGTTCTCCTTTTCCATCTAATAGTTCTTCCACTTTTTGACATCTTATACCATGGAATAATTCTCCTTTTCATAGGTAGAGTAGTTCATAACCACCCCATGAAATACTTCAGAATGATAATATACCAACCTTTTTCCTTGCGTCAAAATTGCTACCATGGAATAACCAGTTGAATATGTCTCCACTTCCAAGGATTCTATAGTTTGGTAGCACAAGAATTGGTGCTTGAATAATATTTCTTTTAATCTAATCCAAATCATTTTTTTGATTCTTCCCTCACTGGAAACCCTTACCACTGGTTATTATGGCATGGAGTAGTGCAACTACTGCAGAAAATGAAGCTATGAACTTTTACAAGTATTTTGTTTCCCAAAAAAAAATCCTGACTTAAGTGATATTTGTAGGATTTAGCAATTTCATGATGGCCTCCATCTATGTGGGATCTATCTTAATCTCCCCTCTTCCAAACACATATCCCAAATACACTAAAGGCTATTGCGAAAAATCACATTTCTTGAGATTGGCAAGCAATTGGTGTTTTTTCAGAGTCTCTAGAACTTGCATAATATGTGATATGTGTTCCTCATAGGTTGTTTTATAAGCCAATACATCATCCAAATAGAAAATAAAAAATGAATCTAGATAAGAGTGTAAAACATCATTCATTAGTCTCATAAATTTAGTCAGTGCATTACATAAATCAAATGGAATAACCAACCACTCATACAAACATTGCCTTGCCTTAAAGGTAGTCTTCCAGGTATCTTCTTCTTTGACTTGTAGTTGGTGATATCCTAATTTCAAATCAAGTTTAGTGTTCAGTACTTGGCATGATGCAACTAGTCCAATAGATCATTGATCCTTAGCATAGGGTATTGATTCTTCAATATAATATTTTTCAATGCCTTTTAATATATACACATTCTCGAAGTCCCATCCTTCTTGGGAACAATTGTGATGGGTGACCCAAAATGTAAGGTGCTTGGTTGAATCACACCCTCCTCCAAAAACTGTTGTAACTACTTCTTCACTTCATTTTATTTTAGAAGAAACTATCTGTACAACCCAATATTCAATAATGGGGAGTCTAGAAATAACTGTATTTTGTGCTCCAAGTCGCTATTGCGTGGCACTCCTTTAGGCTCCTTGAAAACTCCTCTGTAGTCCTGTAGAAACTCCTCCAACTTATGTTTATTCTCTTTATTACCACCCTCTAGGGATTCCTTCACTCTCATTTACTCATCATTAGACTAATTTTCTCTTAAGAAAACAAAAACATATTTCTTACTAGAACTAATCAACTTTTTGTCTTGGTTAGTACTTACGAGTGAGATATTTGACTTTCCTTTATATTTTTTGATGATGTAGAACTTCCCATCCTTGATTAATTGGTATTGGTTGTCTCTTTGCATGAATATTTCATCCCCAATTTACATGTAAGGGATTCCAAGCACTACTCCACATACATCAAGTGTACTACATCCAATTTCACTTCATCAATAAAATCAACACTTATAACAAATTTAATCTTAGATTGTTTAGTTACCTTTATTTGTACATCTTGTTTACCCAACCCAATGGATAAGGGCTAGGATTACCGTGAACCTCCAATCCAAGCTTGTATATGAGGTCCACTGACCTATGAGATTATCCTATGAACAAGAGTCAAACATAGCATCTATGTTGGTCTTCTTGACTTGAATATTGATGTGCAGGAGCTTGTTCATTTCCTTCTCTACTTGATGATGAAGGATACTCAAATTCACCTCCTTCTGCACATATGTGAAGACAATATTTTCATCCACATCCAAGCTACTTTCAACCTGATTGCTTGAATCTATGGCTAAAAGATTCTTTTTCTTTCCATCCTTCTTGCACTCCTTCAGGTTCAACAATGGTTTTTAAGATCTTTACATCTATGTATAGTGGTTGTTATATTCTTATCTTATCCCCCTTTCCACTTCTTCTTCTCTTTCTGGGAAGCTTCATGGACCTCTTTCTTCTTTGAACCACTTGGTTTCCCCTTCATTTGGCTTATGTTTTCTAGGTACAATTCATGTACACATGCCTCATCCATTGTCCTTGGCTTGATGTGAATCACTTAATTTCTTAGATGAATATGTAAACCCCTTAAATATCTAATGAATACATTTGGGTTCTTGGGAGGGATATCTAGCATGATGGCCATCTTCCTGAACTCAATGATGTAGTCTTATATAATTTTCTTCTTCCTCTACTTGAAGTAGTCTCATCGGAGCCATTAATCCTCTACATACCCAATAGGGTAGAATTGGGACTTGATGAGGGTTTTGATGTCCTCCCACCTAGTTACTATAAAATCACCCTCCATACCAAATGTTTCTATGTGGCTTTCCCACTAGATTAAATCACGACCCTATAACTTCAATTTGGAAAATGAAATATTATTTCCTTCATCTATATGGTGAACACTAAAATAAAATTCTAGTTTTTGCCACCAATGATTTAGTTTTAATGCATCAATATCACCTTGGTATGGATTATGTCCACTTTCACTTCCATATTGAATAGGGACTATGAAGGCTTATCGACACTTAATATCAACCTCTCTTTCTCAAATTATTTCCATAAATCCATTCCTGAGTCTTCTTGATCTCCCGATTTCACCTCCAATCCGATCTCCGAGTTAGATCATCCATCATCTCTAAATGGTCCAGTATTATTTGCTAGAGCCTCCATGAGGAGGTTGATATTGAGACTGATGTTGGGAACTTGTTCTTCCAACTGCTCAAAATATCTCTTCTGCTAGATCTCGAGGGTTATTATGAAGAGAATCATCCACCATGGGTAGGGTTTTTGTAAATTATATTTAAGACGATTCATGGATCCTACAACTTCCCACAAATACCCAAAAGAAAAACCTACTATGATACCAATATGATCTATACAATGTCATGGATATTGCACTGGAACAATTCGTCACAACAGATTTGATAAATAAAATTGAAATCCACACTATGAAGGTTAAATTCCTTTAGATTCTAGAATCTTTAGTTACCTATTTCATGCTTATACATGAAATAGATAAAATGAAGAAAATAGATAACAATAAAGTATAATCACAGACCATCCACAAAATAACACAAAAATTTATCACGAAAACCCTTACAGGAGAAAACCCAACCAGAAGGGGAAGCTTCTCTACTCTCTTTTCTCTAGTATGGAGATAATGCAAGTATAAAGAAGAAGGTACTCTCTATGGAGTTAACTGATACCTGTGTCCTATTAGTATACTACAAAACATTAACCCCTATGTTATGTTCTCTAGTTTCCCACTCCCATTTTCTATTCTTAACTATGGAATAAAATAAAATAGTATAGAATGGAACCTCTTCACCTCCTAGTGGCCCGCTATTTAAGATAGCCTGATAGACATCTAGGGGTAGGTGTTTTACTTCCTCATCCCTCAATTTTGGTAGGGTTTTGAACCTTCTATAATCTTCTTGAAATTTCTCACATGGCTAGCTCCATAGGCATGAGTAATGATGATGTAGCTCCCCCACCATGGTAGGTTATGTCGACCTCTCGATCAAGGATTGTTCCAATTCTCTGAGCTGGATTATCTCATTCAGGTCCATGCTGGAATCTCCATGAAAAAATTATCCATAATTCCTTATGAAACTTTGCCCGCGCGAATTAGCACCAGGCGGAAGCTTCCTCCAAGCGACCACTAGCTGTGACCGCACGCCTATCAAAAGGCGTTTCATGACTCATGAAGTTGGATATTTCACTGTGATCCAACCTGACTCTTTCCTTTCCCAAATTTCGAACTAAGAGGCTAACACTTGCTAGCTTTGTTCCTTAACTTCCATTGATGTGACCTCCAGTCATGACCCAGGGCTCAAATCTCAAGCACCACAATTTGTCACTTCATGACTTCACGTCTCGCAAAGTATGCTTTTTCATCCTTCTAAAACCCTAACTTGTGAATTTCTCTCGCTAGATCAATGGTCCACAATCCCCTCAATCCAACGATCCTAATCTCCTTTTCACGTATCAGGACTTCACATTTTGCAAAGTTGGAGGACCTCTCACCTCCCTTCTCACAATCCCCGATATCCTATGTTCTCCCTAGAAAATCAAGGGTCTATGCTCTCTCTTAAATATATGGCTACGATCAAATCGTGAACTCGAATTTTGCGAATCCTCACGACTCTGCCCTTTGACCTTTCCACTTTGCGAGTCAACGAAATGTTGATCTCTCGCCATGTGCCCTATATCGATGGACGATTAGGATTGTTGTGACTCGTGAAATTTTGGGTATCCTCTTAGGCATCTTAGCGTGGATTCCAATGACCTAGATCTGTTCCTCCGTAGCAGATCTTCGATTGTTGTCACTCCTCCTCTCGAGCTTGCAATTTCTCCCTGACTTGGAAGATTTCCAATGTTTCAAAGGCTTCAACCTTTGATCCTCTACATTTCCAGATGTATCGGGTCTCAGCAATGTTTTCCCTCCCGAGCTTTCATCAATGTAACTTGACCTCGCCCTGGAGCACACTTGCGCCCTACGTGCAAAATTGCACTGCTTCTCTCCCTAAGCTTTCATCTTGCTTAGTCTCTAAGTGACTCGACTCTTCTATGTCTTCCAAAATATTTATGGCACACGCCTGGGACGTTCTATGCTCGACCTCCTAAGCTTTTGAACTTAAAATAGTTCTCTCCTCTACACACTCCTTGTGCTTTGACTAGCCTTCATATGGTTGTCTTTCAACACTTCGTTCAAGTGTTGGCCTGGTGCACTCATTGCACAGGTATTCATCCAGAGTATTCAACAACTCTGTTCCCCTTTTCGCTCCTTGAAAGGATATAAGTTCCCTTTTGGAAACTTATTCTCAAGCACTCCTTGCTGAGATGATAGAGTATTCATTAAATCTGTGATTGTCTCTCCTTGCAACTTCTCTTATCTCCAAACTCAAAATCAATTTCTCCTTGTGCACTCCTTGTGCACTCCTTGCACTTGCTTGATACCCTCCTAGCATAGCTCTACATAATCCTCATAAATTTTGTCTCTCTGTGCCTTCTCTACATAGTGTTCCCTCTAGAGTATTCAATAACTCTGAGGCTCCTCTTGGGTCTACAATCTATCCTAGTGTGCCATATTGGCACATTCTCCCTTGAACTCAACCAGATATTCAGAAGCACACTCCTTGCACTGCCTACAGAACTCCCAACGTTCTGTTGTGCACTCCTTGCATAGCCTAAAGAACCCAGAAACAGTTTAACAAACCCACAGACAATAAATTTTTCTATCCCTATAGATGGAAACTACTCATACCTAAACAACATATCATAAACACACACTTGACATTCATAAAATACATAAACACATAGAAACACATATGCAGGAAAAACTACTCTTTGTATTAATCTCATAATGTCTGATTACAATGGGTGTGAGCTCAGACTATAACAGAGTCTCGGCTCTCTCCCTTCCTCTCCTCTCATCTAGTCTCCTAAATTCCTTTCTTCTCTTTTGATCTAATATCCCCTTTCTTCATTATGAAAATAAGAAACAAATATCTTTTACAAAAGAAGGGATCCTCAAGCCTTTCCCTCCATCTAGCTACTCTCATTAATTACAATGAGTTACAATCAATGGTTGTCTAGTCCGAATCAGATCTATATATCCTCGGCCTGTCAACCATTAAAGGAGACTCTACCTACAACCTTCTCAAAGGAAATGACCTGGATCTTCCATCCTTACAAACATTAACTGCATTAAATTACAATTCAAAATTTAAATTGAGAGGGCTGGTGCCTCTCCTCCTTGAATGCATGCTTTGATGTGTTGTCTAGTTGGTGTGTCATTGGGTTGGAGCGATGCTCCTACATCATACTCCACTTTTGTGAAAAAATCATGAGCTCTTGTTGATGAGCTTCCCAACTCTGTTGAAATCCACCTAGATTCCAAACTCTCCTCTGGAGTTGTCCTCCTACTCCACTGCTTCTTCTCTGCTGCTCTTGTAGAATTCCTTATGTTCAACTTCCCTTTGTTGTCTACTTCGTGTGCTAACCTCAACATCAGCCTTCTTATCTCCTCTATCACTCTTTCTAGCTTCTCCAATGGCTGTCTCTTCTTATGCATTCTTCTCAGCTGCACTTTTTCCTTGGAAATGGGTAGATCATATTGACCCCCCCCTGCTATCTTATTTTCCTTCTGTGTCCTTAGATTTTCATGATGCTACAAACTCCAATTCTGTAGTCTCTTCTTAACTGAATTGTTTCTCTGTCACCTCCTCTGATATATTAGCTTCTACCATTTCTCCTTGTGCTAGTTCAATTCTACCTTCCTCCAGTTGCTCTTCCGACTGGAATTATGATTCATCTTTTGTTGCATGCTTTAGTGCTACAGTCATCTCCTATTCATCTTCCTAGCTGAAATTTCTGAGCAATTTTTTCTAATTCTCTTCTCCTACGATCTGCATGACTGTCTCCTGGAAGCCATCTTTGGGTTATCGATTATTCAACCAATCCTCCAACATCTCCAACTCCTTCTCCTATGGAGTGAGAAACTCAACTAAATGCTCCTCTTCCTATGCTTGGGAACACTTCGGTATCTGCTCCCTTTCCTCCTCTATGACAATCACTGTTGGTTGTCTTTCTTCTGTTGTTTCATCTGCAACACATTCTATGCCCTCAACTGGGCTATGTGGTATGAATATCTGAATTCCCCCAATGATCAGAATACATTTATGATATTCTTCCATCATCTCTCCTTGCTGATATGAACTCTCAGTTGAGTTCATCTCTCCTCCCTTGCCCATCTGGAAGTTTGAGATTCCTTCTCTTCTTCCCTCCTGCTAGTCTATGAGATCCTCCAATGATCCCATCTCAGTGCCCACTTGGCAATATGAACTTTCTTCACTGCCCACCTGGCAGTTTCTGAGACCTTTATCTGATTTCTTCTCCTCTTCATCACTGAGACTCTTCCCAGCTTCTGGCTCATAGATGTGAATTATTTCCTTTGTGTCCCTGATGTTTTCAACATACCTCATCCATACTCTCAACAACCTTTGTTGTCCTCTAGCCAACAATATCTTAACTGGCCATTTCACCTTCTTCTTGATGGGCCACTCATACACCCAATGCACTTTCACATCCTGATCCATTTTAAATGCAAGATTCTCTATTTTTTCTCTTATCTCAATGAGCTCTAGATCCATCTCTGGATTGCATTTATTCTTGTGGCCTTCTCTTTGACTACGCCCATGGTGTTCAATAGCCATCTTCATTTTCCACCTTCAAGAACGCAATTGGTTCTTCTAGCTCATCCCACCTGGTTGTTTACCAATATTTCACAGATAGCACCAACACTTTGCCTTCACCCGTTGCATACATATGAAATTCAGCTTCTGATACTGCCTGATGGTATCGAACTATCTCCTTTATCTCCTTCACCTGAAATCTACAGACAAAATCAAACTCTTGATTCTACTTAGTGTAGTCAGACTGTCTTCTTCTTTCTATGCCTCCCTCTTCCTTCTTTCTACAGACAAAAAGTGTCTCTGATACCACTTTATGGTATCAGACTGTCTCTTCTTTGGTGTCTTCTCTCCTCGGCCTACAAAAATCAATTTTGTGCAGGCTGTCATACCACTTGGTATCAGAGTCTCTCCTTTCTCTACTCTCCACTAAAGAAATAAACAATATGTTCTCTGATACCACCTGGTACAAATTCCCCACCTCGGTAGGTTCTGTCAACCTCCCGGTCAAGGATCGTTCCAATTCTTTGAGCTGGATTAGCTCGTTCAGGTCCCTGCTGGAACCCCCATGAAACAATTATCCATAGTTCCTTTTGAAACTCCCCCCATGCGAATTACCACTAGGTGCAAGCTTCCTCCACATGACCAATGGTTGTGACTGCACGCCTATCAAAACCCGTTTCGCGACTCATGAAGTCAGATATTTCACTGCGATCCAACCCAACTCTTCGCTTTCTCGAATTCTGAACTAAGAGCCTAGCACTTGCTAGCTTCGTAACTTAACTTCCATCGATGTGGCCTCATGTCATGAGTAGAGTCTCAACTCTCAAGCGCTTAACGATTTCTCACTTTGTGACTTCGTATCTCGCGAAGTCTTCTTCTTTTTCCAAAAACTGAACTTGCGAGTTCCGCTCGCCAGACCAACGGTCCTGATCTCCTTTTCACATATCAGGACTTTGAATTTCATGAAGTTGGAGGACCGCTCACCTCCCTTCTCACGATCCCCGATATCTCGTGTTCTCCTTGAACAATCAATGGTCTATGCTCTCTCTTCAGTCGACGACAATGATCAAATTGTGAACTTGGATTTCATGAATCCTCACGACTTTGTCCTTTGACCTTTCCACTCTGTGAGTCAGTGAAATGTTGATCTCTCACCACATGCCCTATCTCGATGGACAATCGTGATTGCTGGGGCTCCTGACTTTTTAGGTATCCTCCTAGGTGTCTGGGCATGGATTCCAATGACCTAGATATGTTCCTACATAGCTGATCTAACAATTGTTGTCGCTCCTCCTCTTGAGATTGCAATTTATCCTTGACTTGGAAGATTTCCAATGTTTCAAAGGCTTCGACCTTTGATCCTATAGGAGTCGACGGTGTTTTCCCTCTCGATATTTCATCAATGTAACTTGACCTTGCGTTGGTGCACACTTGTGCTTTGCATGCAAACTTGCACTGCTTCTCTCCCTAATATTTCATCTTGCTTAGTCTCTAAGTGAATCAACTCTTCTGCATCTTCCAAAATACTTCTAGCGCCCTCTTGGCATGTTATGTACTTGACCTCCTGAGCTTTCAAACTTAAAACAATTCACTCCTCTGGACACTCCTTGTGCTATGACTAGCCTTCAGATGACTATCTTTCAATAATTCATCCGCGTGTTGGCATCGTGCACTCCTTACACAAGTCTTCGTTCAGAGTATTCATCGACTTTGTTCTCTCTTTCACCTCTTGAAGGGATATAAGTGCCCTCTTGGTAACTTATGCTCAAGCACTTCTTGTTGAGCCGACAGAGTATTCAGTAACTCTGTTAGTGTCTCTCCTTGACACTTCTCTTATCTCTGAACTTGAAACATAGTTCTCCATGTGCATTCCTTGCACTCACTCGATGCCCTCCTGGCATAGCTCTACAGAATCCTCAAAAATGTCGTTTCTATGTGCCTTCTCTGCACATTATTCCCTCCAAAGTATTTAGTAACTTTGAGGCTCCTCTTAGGTCTACAATCTATCATGTTGTGCCCTCCTAGTGTGATCTCTTTTGAACTCAACCAAATATTCATATGTTGACTGCTTGCATTGGCTACAGAACTCCCAACTTTCTATTGTGCACTCCTTGCACAGCCTAAAGAACCCAAAAGTGGTTTAACAAACCCACAGACAACAAATTTTGTCTATCCCTATTGATGGAAACTACTCATACATCTACAACATATCATAAACACACACATGACATTCATAAAACACATAAAAACATAGAAACACATATGCAGGAAAAACTTCTCTTTGTATTAATCTCAGAATGTTTGATTACAATGGGTGTGAGATTCGACTACAACAGAGTCTCGAATCTCTCCTTTCCTCTCCTCTCATCTAGTCTCCTAACTTCCTTTCTTCTCGTCTAATCTAATCTCCCCTTTCTTCATTATGAAAATAAGATACAAAGATCTTTTACAAAGGAGGGGCTCCTCGAGCATTTCCCTCCATCTACCTACTCTCATTAATTACATTGAATCACAATAAATGGTTGTCTAGTTCGAATCAAATCTAGATATCCTCGGCCTGTCAACCATTAAAGGTGACTCTACCTACAATCTGCTCAAAGGCAATGACATGGTAACGCAGACCTCCCAACCCGCAGGTCAGAAGTCCATGCACATGGGATCTTTCCTCTTCCACTGGCCCGAAGAGCTCCCGGAAATGGCTCTCCTATTTCCCTTTCGGGAAGTCTGCACCCACAAATACCTTCGAGAAATTCCCCCCTTTATACTTTGGGAGATCAAACTTCGCACTTTCATGAATCCGGTGGTCAAGTGCCTTGTCTCTCAATCTCCGAAAACCCGAAAACAATCAACACTTGACCTTTTCTCTCTCTATTTTGGATTTATCCTTATCACGATTTCGAGAGTTGCGATGTCAAGAAACTCATCCCCTTGACTTTCGAAACCCGATTTTCCAAAACTCTGATGCACTCGCAAGGTTGACCTTTCAACAACCCTTCATTCCATCGGGACTTCCAACTTCGCGATTTTGTGAATACTGATGCAAATATTTTGGGACTCCACCCCATGAAACCCCAAAATGGTCAACGAAATTGGGTCCCTTATCGATAGTGCACCACCTGTCCACCCTACTGATTTTGTGGCGCACACAACCCTTTCTCCCTCGGGACATCGTGCTTCATGATTTTGTGAGTCCTCATGCAAATATTTCGGGACCTCAATCTACGAAACCCCAAAATAAAAATCCACAGGTAAATCCAATGGCTTCTGTGGCTTGAATCTATGGCTCTACTCCTTTTGAGATTGAACCCCTCAAAAGCACTCATTGTAACTCCTCTGCTCCTCCATGAGATCTGATGGCTCATGGGACTTTGTGAATTCTCCACAGATAATTCCAACCATCCATCTCTTTCCTTCACAAGGACTTCTGCAACTTTTTACCAAGTGGATTTTCCCCTGGTACACAATTGTTTGCGACCCAAAATTGCAACGCCTTCTCACGGTTCCAATGCACAAAACTTTCTGTGCTTCCTTCAATGACTGTGGAGACTCTGTCCCTTTTGGGATTTCTCCAACTCTGAGTCTTGAAGAAGACTCCTGCACACACTCCTTGCAGAAAATTCCTTAATTACTCCAAGGAATTGGATTCCGTCGAATCTGCGCACTCCCTGCAACAACAGTCTCTCAATACTTCATTCAGGTTACAAAACCTAAAACTTTACTCGGCCTGCGCACACCTTGCACGACTCCTATGCCTAACTGCACTTCTGAGGGAATGAGAACAAAAGCTATCTTGTATGATATTTCAGAGACAAATCTCTAAACCCTTTGTCAACGCACTCCCTATGGACAATTCAACTGCACTCCTTGCAGGAACTCTTGCTCAGATACAGATATAATTGAAACTCAATTTTCTTACCCTCCCTCTCTCAGATTTCAACATTCAACAAGAAATCATTCATACATAGCATAAAAGAAGTTGCATGACAGAAAGATTAAATCATTCATGAGCATAACATTTAAAAATGCATACACAGAGAATATTTGAACACCATGAGTCTGAATCAAAACCTTTTTGTATTAATCCAGAACTTTCGTACATGGAATTCGTCTACACAGCTCTCTGCTTCTTCCCTTCTATGCTCTATGCTCTTAATTGGCATAATCTCATTCTTCTCTCCTCTACTTTTACAATACACAATGAGGGTGTCTATATCCCGTTTCCCTCTCTCATTCTAAACTGTCTAATCTACGCATTAAATTCTATCTACTTGCATTAACTATCATAAATGCCTTCTACCTACTAAGGACGAGAGGGGATAGCTCAAGGTCTGTTTAAATTTTACAAGTGTGCCTCCACTTGATGACTTCATTAATGTTTCAATACATTTTCAAAATTTGCGCTGGGCGCTTTTCCAGTTGTCTTTTGCCTCCACGCTGGCTCACTTGAGATGCTCCTGCATCATACTCCCTTGCTTGAAAATTTTCATGGGCTCCTGTCCATGAACTCGCGTACGGTGTGTCCATGCCTCTAGATCTTTGCTTCGTTCTCCCAGCTATCATCTTCAACTGGATGGCCCTTCCACTTGACCAAATATTCAAAGTAATACTTTCGCCTGGTCTTCTTGCTAACCCTTTTGTCGAGTATGTTCTCTATCTACAACTTTTCTGCAACTGGCATCTATTTTGTCCACTGGACCTCTGGCTGTTTATTTTCTGTCCCTGTTTCCTTAGCTTTATATGGGTACAAATCTGAGATATTGAATATCGAAGAAATTCCGATCCCATCGGGTAATTCAATCTTGTAAGCATTCGCCCCAAATTTCTTTAAGACCTTACAAGGTCCAATTTTCTTGATCTTCAGTTTATTATATGTTCCTCTCATGATCCTTTTCTTTTCTCAAATGTGTGAGGATCAAATCACCAACCTCAAATTGAAGTTGTCTCCTATGTTGATCTACTCTCCGCTTATATTCCTGGCCTGAATGTTGCAGTCGCTCCTTCACCTGGAAGTGAAGTTCCTTCATTGCCTTTGTGAAATATTCTGCACTAGCACTCCTAATCACAGTCTGCTCTGAATCTCTCAACTCAGAAATTCCTCTCAGCTGCATGCCATAGACAATCTGAAATGGAGTTTATCCCGTGCTTCTATTAACTAAGTCATTGTAAGAAAATTCCGCTTGTGGTAATATGTTATCCCACTGGTTGTGGTGTTCTATCACTAGGCTTCTCAGCAAGTCTCCCAGACTTCTATTCACCACTTTTGTCTGTCCATCCATCTGAGGATGATAAGCTGAACTAAATGACAAGTTATTCCCCAGCTTCTTCCATAAGGTCCTCAAAAAGTGTCCTATGAACTTAGTATCTCGATCCAAAACTATGCTCCTTGGTAAGCCGTGAAGTCGAATGACTTATTTGAAAAATAGATTTTCAATGTGAGTTACGTCACTGGTTTTCTGACATGGAATGAAGTGTGCCATCTTGGAAAATCTATCCACCACCACAAAGATTGAGTCAAACCCTCTTTGTGTTCTTGGCAAACCCAATATGAAATCCATGCTGACTGCATCCCACGGCTTCTCAGGTATGGGTAATGGTTGATAAAACCTTGCATTTTGTCTCTTCCCCTTCGAATGCTGGCAAATTCTGCATCTGTCCACAAATCTCTTGACGTCTTCTCGCATTCTTGGCCAAAAATATGACTCATTCAACTTTGCGAATGTCTTGTCATGGCCAAAGTGCCCGATCAATCCTCCATTGTGTTTCTCCTTCAGCAAATTCTCCCTCATGGAGCATTTTGGAATACAAAGTTGATTACCTTTAAACAGTAATCCTTCTTGGATCATGTATTCTATCCATTGGCTTCTATCTCTGAGAATTGGATTCTCAGCTGCTTCGTATGCCTCTTTAAAATCTGGATCATTTCTATACATGTCCCTAAGATCATCAAAACCCAATGTTTTGACTCTGAACTCCTGCAATAGAAAACATTTCCTACTCAAAGCATCAACAACTTTGTTAGCAGTACCAGAAATATGTTTAATCACAAAAGTGAAATTTTGCATGTATTCAACCCATTTTACATGTCTTTGATTCAACTTCTCCTGTTGAGTCACAAACTGCAATGCATGATTTTCACTGTATAAGACAAACTCCTTGGGAATCAAGTAATGTCTCAATTTCTTCAATGCCTATATAATAGCATAGAATTCCTTATCATAAGTGGAGTACTTCACTTTCACTTCATTTAGCTTCTCATTGAAGTATGCTATCGGCGTGTCTTCTTGACTCAAGACTGCCCCTATTTCAAATCCACTTGCATCACATTTCACTTTAAATGTCTTCTAGAAATCATGCAACACCAGAATTGGTTGTTCCGTGATCTTCCTTTTCAACAAATTAAAGTCTTCTCAGCTTCTTCTGTCCAGTGAAAATATTTGTGTCTCTTCTTCACTGTGTCCATCATCGGTGCACTAATTCCATTGAAATTCCTAATGAATTTTCGGTAGAAACTAGCCAATCTGTGAAAACTTCTCACCTCAAATATACTCTTCGATGATGGCCAATTCTTGATCACTTCCACTTTATCTGGATCCATCCTCAATTTATCTGCAGAAATAACAAAACCCAAATAGATGAGTTCTGTCTTCATGAATGAGGATTTCTTCATGTTTACCAACAACTTCTCCTATTGTAACTTCCTCATCACTGTAGCCAAATGTTTCAGATGCTCTGCCACTGTTTTACTGAATATCAGTATGTCATCCAGATATACGATAACAAATTTTTCGATGAACTACCTCAGGACTTCGTTCATCAACCTCATGAAGGTGCTCAGTGCATTTGTTAAGACAAATGGCATAACAAGCCATTCATACAACCCTTTGTTGGTTTTGAAGGCTGTCTTCCATTCATCACCTTCTCTCATGCAGATTTGATGATAACCGCTTTTCAAATCAATCTTTGAAAAAAATTTTGCTCCACTCAAGCAATCCATCAGATCGTCCATCCTTGGCTATGGAAATCTGTACCTGATGGTTATCTTTTTGGTCACCCTCGAGTCAGTACACATCCTCCAGCCTCTGTCTTTCTTCGGACTGAGTACTGTCGGAACAACACACAGACTCAAGCTTTCTCTGACCAAACCTTTGTCCAACAAATCCTGGACTTGTCTTTTGACCTCTTCATTCTCTTGTGGCGTCAATCTATATGTGGCTTTGTTTGGAAAACTAGCTCCTGGTATGAGATCAATGTGATGACTCACACTTCAAATCGGTGGCAACGAACGAGGTAGTTCGTCCACTACTATGTCAGTGAACTCTTCTAGCAACTTCTGGATTTCTTCTGGTAAATCATCTACCCTTTTGCTGGTCAAAACAATTCTAGGCTTCCTGAACACAATGAATTATGGATCCTCCTTCTTCTTAACCTCTATAAGACGTTCCTTCCAACTCATGAGAAGTACCGTGTTTCTTACTTTTGGTTTCACCTCCTTATCCTTGATTGGAAGCAACATGTGAGTTCTCCCATTCTTCTTTAGGGTGTATGTATTCATTCTCTCATCATGATTCACATTCCTGTCATATTGCCATGGTCTACCCAGCAATAGATAAAAAACATTGATGGGAATGACATCACAAAGTATCTTATCATTATATCCTCCTATCTTAAATTCAACTAAACATTGTTTAGTGACAGTTACCTGATATCCTTTTTGTAGCCATGAAACTCTGTATGGGCTTGGATGATCAATCATCTCCAGCTCCATCTTTTCTACCATCTCTGTAGAAATGAGATTATCTGTGCTACCACTGTCCACAATGACCTTGCATACCCTATATTTGGTCTTGCAAGCAATCCGGAAAAGTCTGTTTCTTTGGACTGAACTCTCCACCTCCTTCTCTGGCATCAAAAGAACTTTTCGCATCATTAGTGATCTTCCTCCTTTAGCATCTTCTACGTCAATATCTCCCCTCTACGCTTCGGTGATGTGAGTCTCTTCACCTTCTTTCTTTTTCTCTGGACACTCGTAAGACTTGTGCCCATTCTTTCCACATGTGAAGCATGTTATTATTCCACCTCTTCCTCTTCCTCTACCTCTGGTATGAGGAAAAATATTATTATCAGCATAATCTCCTCTCTGTTCGGTATGCTGCCTTCTCTGTTCATCATATTTCCCTCCATGTGAGCTTCCACCTCTCTCAGTTCGAGTCCAAGGTTTCTTCCAGTCCTCCTTGGGTTTCTGATTTTTATCCTAGGCAACTAATTTTCCTTTGGGTTGACTTCTGCCTCGACTTCTTTAACCCTGCTTTCGGCTCAACTTCTCTTCCACTTTTAGAGCCATCTGTTAAGCATCTTCCACCGTTCGGATGGTCATCATGCTCATCTCATCCTGAATGTCGTATCTCAGGCCATTCATGTACCTGACAACTTTTTCATCATCGCTTTCTCGATGACCTGCCCTGATGTTCAGCCTGTAGAATTCTTCAGTATATTCCTTTATTGTCATCGACTTCTGTCTCAAGTTTTGCATTCTTTGAAACAGAGTAATCTGATAATCCCTAGGGATGAATTTCCCCTTCATCTTCGCGATCATCCTGTCCCAACTCTTGATCTTCTGCTTGCCTTTGTAGTGTCTGTCAGCTTGTAGCTCATCCCACCACAATGTTGCATGTCCCTTTAATCTCGTCACAACATGTTTGACCTTATTGTCCTCTTCAACATCTTCATAGTCAAAATATGTGTCCAGAGCTCTAATCCAGTCTACAAGCTCCTTTGCATCCAGATTTCCCTCATAAACTGGAATGTTCATTTTTGCTCTTGCATCCATTCTTCCAATAGCCCTAATCAAGCATTTGTTTGCTGCATCTTCGGCTTCAACTTCTTCCACTTCATGTTCAGCTTCAATTTCACTTTCGAAATCACTAAGATCCCCAACACCGACTGTGTGCCTCTGTGTTGTCTCCATGTCTTCAAGTCTGGCGTGTAAATCACACATCTCTCTCTCCATGGCTGGATCAGGCATCTTCCTACCCCTTCTTCTCGACATTTCCCTCTCCTCTGGTGGATCGGGTGTTTGCATGTCCCTTCTTCTCGGCGGTATGGTGAATTCTACTTTTCCCTGCTATAGAAAGAAAAGAAACCTTTCTATGCTCTGATACCAAACCTAACGCAGACCTCCCAACCTGTAGGTCAGAAGTCCATGCACACATAATCTTTCCTCTTCCACTGGCCCTAACAGCTCTTGGAAATGGCTCCCCTATTTCCCTTTCGAAAAGTCTGCACCCACAAATACCTTCGAGAAATTCCCCCCTTTATACTTCGGGAGATCGGACTTCGCACTTTTGTGAATCCGGTGGTCAAGCGCTTGGTCTCTCAATCTCCGAATACTCAAAAATAGTCAACACTTGACCTTTTCTCTCTCTATTTTCGATTTCTCCTTATCGCGATTTCGGGAGTTGCGATGTCAAGCAACTCATCCCCTCGACTTTCAAAACCCGATTTTCTGAAACTTTGATGCGCTCGCAAGGTTGACCTTTCAACATCCCTTCATTCCATCGGGACTTTGGACTTCGCGATTTTGCGAATCTTGATGCAAAGATTCCAGGACTCCACCCCACGAAACCCTAAAATGGTCAACGGAATTGACTCCCTTGTCGATAGTGTGTCACCTATCCACCCTACTAATTCTGTGGCCCACACAATCCTTTCGCTCTTGGGACTTTGCGCTTCATGATTTCACGAGTCCTGATGCAAAGATTTCGGGACTTCAATCTACGAAACCCCGAAATAAAAATCCACGGGTAAATCCAACAGCTCCTGTGGCTTGAATCTATGGCTCTACTCCTTCTGAGCTTGAAACCCTCGAAAGCACTCGCCATAACTCCTCTGTGAGATCTGACGGCTCACGGGACTTCGCGAATTCTCCACAGAGAATTTCGACCGTCCGTCTCTTTCCTTCACAAGGAATTCTGCAGCTTTTTACCAAGTGGGTTTTCCCATGGTACACAACTATCTGCGACCCAAACTTGCAATTCCTTCTCACGGTTCTAGTGCACAAAACTTCGTGTGCTTCCTTTGACGACTGTGGAGACTCTGTCCCTTATGGGCTTTCTCCAACTCTAAGTCTTGAAGAAGACTCCTGCATGCACTCCTTGCAGCAAATTCCTTAATTACTCCAACGAATTTGAATCCGTCGACTTTGCGCACTCCCTGCAGCAGCAGTCTCTCAATACTTCATTCAGGTTACAAAACCTGAAACTTTACTCAGCCTGCGCACACCTTGCACGGCTCCTGTGCCTAACTACACTTCTGAGGAAATGAGAACAAAATCTATCTTGTTTGAGCTTTTAGAGACAAACCTTTGAACCCTTTGTCAATGCACCCCTTGCAGACAATTCAACTGCACTCCTTGCAGGAACTCTTGCTCAGATAGAGAAACAATTGAAACTCATTTTTCTTACCCTCTCTCTCTCTCAGATTTCAACATTCAACAAGAAATCATTCATACATAGCATAAAAGTAGTTGCATGACAGAAAGAGTAAATCATTCATGAGCATAACATTTAAAAATGCATACACAGAGAATATTTGAACACCATGAGTTTGAATCAAAACCTTTTTGTATTAATCCAAAACTTCTGTACATGGAATTCGTCTACACAACTCTCTGCTTCTTCCCTTCTATGCTCTATGCTCTCAATTGGCATAATCTCATTCTTCTCTCCTCTACTTTTACAATACACAATGAAGGTGTCTATATCCTGTTTCCCTCTCTCATTCTAAACTGTCTAATCTACACATTAAATTCTATCTACTTGCATTAACTATTATAAATGCCTTCTACCTACTAAGGACGAGAGCGGATAGCTCAAGGTCCGTTTACATTTTACAAGTGTGCCTCCACTTGATGACTTCATTAATGTTTCAAAACATTTTCAAAATTTGCGTTGGGTGCTTTTCCAGCTGTCTTTTGCCTCCGCACTGGCTCGCTTGAGATGCTCCTACATCACATGGCTCTTCCAACCTTACAAACATTAATTGCATTAAATTACAAATTGAAATTTAAATCGAGAGGGTTGATGCCTCTCCTCCTTGAATGTGCGCTTTGATGTTCTTTCTAGCTAGCACGTTGCTTGGTTGGGGTGATGCTCCTGCATCAAATGAGGATTGGTGTGGAATCCTCTCGTACCATCGTGGTCAATGCAACATGTCAACTTGTGGGAAGCATAACATTTACATAAAAACTCTTATTGATTCACGGTTCACACAGTTGGAAAGGTGTTAGAGTGTAGAACACCCTCATGGGGGTGGGAATATGTTCCAGGCACCAAAACCCCCAAAAATTCTATTTAATGTCTCAAAACGGATCTAAAGGGTTCCAGACCGCAATTTTCCAAACTAGGACCTGCCACTTAAATGACCCTACAAGGTGATTCCTCTAATTTTTCCACTTTGAAAAAATCAAGATAGATTAGAAATAATATAATGATCCAATCCAAATCAATTTCACTTATGAGAATAAAAAATATGTGACCAAGATAATACTCCATCCATAACCAACCATACTAGATAATACTCCATTCAAGAAAGCTTTAGTATACTAACACTACCAACCATTCCAATATTATCTCATTTATAGTTCATTATTACTATTCACATTATAAAAAACACACTTAGATTTTTATACTTGTGAAAAGCCTTTCTAATAATACCAAAATCTTCAAAAAATATATTTTGATAAATTCAAAATATGGTATTTTTAAATTAAAAAAATATCGTATTTTCATAATTTTATAGATATTTAATGTCATAGAATTGAATAAATTTGTTACTCAATCTTTTTGAAAGTAAATTGTGTGTTAGTTTGGTTGTTTTGTAAACTAACATACAATTTACTTTCAAAAAGATTAAATAACTTGTTAATTAATTGTGAAAACCTACACACTTCAATTGAATAAATTATT
>SNQJ01S0047508.1:51757-65631 GCA_010110895.2 Picea sitchensis | reverse complement strand
CAACAAAGTAGGGTGAGTAACTCTGCCAACATCAATGCGACCTAGTGCTTGACCCTTGTGTTAGAAGGGCTTCCCAGAACAATATGTTGCCAATGGAATTTAACACTCCCTAACTCAAGATGCTATTGTGTGTTTTGATCTTTTGGAGAGTGTATCTCTCTTCCTACTCCAAAGCACTAGCCTAATTAAATGTTGGTGTACAAGAGCCCTAGAAAAGAGTTACTAGATAAATTTTATGATTACGCAATGTTTTTAAGAGCTATTGTTTACTCAATGGTAACGGAAGTGAAACTTATGTTGAATGACTCTGACCCAACAATGCAAGGATGATAATGAAAAAGACAACATTTCATGCAATGAATCCTATGTATGGGAGAGAGAAGAATATTTTCCAGATCAACCCTGTACTACAATGCAAAAATTCCTTTCAAATGTCATCACAAACAATCACTTATCAAATGACAATGCTCTATGTGTCTTTTTCAAATACTTCAACAATCTCTAAAATTTGATTTTTCAATGTTTTGTAACAAACAAAAACAATTTTTTGAAAGAAAAGCTTGTTGTTTACTTTCCAAAAATAAATCTCACTATACCAATGAGAGAACAGAAAATCAAATCATAAAGAATCAAGTAATAACAACCCAATCAATTCTTTCAATGAAAGCAAAAATAAAGAGCAAACCAATTAGTCTTCCCAATGCAAACGAAAATGTTCTTTCAAACCAATAAGCAAATGAGAAAAACCAAGTACTCAACTTTTAACCAATCACTGGTTCTCAACCAATCAAACACACTCAGAATCTGAAGCCAGAGAGAATGGTTTTGCCAAGAAGAGTCAAGAAATGAAATTCAAGCCACAAATGACAAGAAAAGCCTTGAAATCCTAAGACTATTCACGCATGCAAACTAAAGCAATAAATATATCAATCAATGGTCCAAGAAACTCATAAGAGGTAATTCAACTGATCTGGGCAGATAGAAAGACCAAAACTCAATTTCAAAATTTTGAAAAATAGTGTTCGCAGGCAAGCAATATTACACAGTGCGAGAATCATAGATTCTCGCAGGTGACCTTTTAGAAAGGTGCGAGAACCTCGCACTGAAACCTATGTGCAGGGTGTGAACCCTCCTAATTCTCGTAGGCTACAATGAAGTGCAGTGCGAGAATTCCTGAACATATCCAAAAATTTGAAAAATGAGGTAAAATTCAAAAAAGCTTCTGGACTCAGAAGGTCTATCAGGATATCCTGAAGACTCAGAGACTGATAGGACAGGAGAAAAATGAAACCAGATCAAATGGCCATAGAAAAACACAAAAAGCCACCAATAAAATGGGATTTTCCCCAGTGGAGTCACCAATTTTATTATTGGATAAATCCATAAGTGCGGACACAAACCGATCTCCCTAGATCCACCTAGATCTAGAACAAAGCAAGACAGAATGATACTCTTTCCCTAGATTTTAACTGTTGAATGTACTAGGATATACGATCAAAGAACATACCTTATGATCACTTCCTTTGGTCTTTGTTGTTCCTGCTTCACTCCAGTGCTCTCGTACAGTCAAGATCAAAACAATACAATCCAACCGAAGTGAAGAAAGCACAATCTATTCGGCAGTCAATCTATGTATATGATCAAGGAGTTATACAATAAAGTAGAACTAACTTTATGGGAAAGGGACACATTACTGTATCATATTGATGGAAAGTAAAGATTACAACCTGAGCCTTGATGTTGCAAGCTTCCTTTTGATGGCACTTAGCTCTGACACACACACTTGCTCACTTGCATGAAGAAGATTAACCACTTTTGATAAACTTGTTGGAGTTCTCTAGCTGTTGTAGCTTCAGTCCTTCACACAGTCTTTCACTAATTCCCCAATAAATCTCTTGCTTGTTTGCTTCTAACCTTTTCCATGAGAATCCCCTCAATATATAGGAGAGACTGAATTAGTTACTTGGATAAGAATGATCCCAAAATATCAGGAAATCCAGTACTTAGATAACCATTCAAATGCCATCTCATTCTTCTAGAAGATCCCCTTCTAGAAGCTTCGAGAATTCATATTTTTCCCTCCTTTAGAAAGAGTTCGCACCCTAGTAGTTAGACACAGTGCGAACTTCTCGCACCCTAGCTTAAGGCAGCCTGTGAGAATCATGCATTCTCGCAGGCAGATGTATTGGCAGCCTGCGAACCTTCCTCAAAAATGTGATTTCTGGAAAGAGATGAAGGTAACTTTTCTCAGGAGAAAGTTCTAATAAATATCTTGAGTACACCATCATCAATACCTCATTATGACGACCAAAATTATGGGTAACAGTCAGGAACCTAGTCTACTATTCTTTGCTACCTCGTGGGGAGGATAGCATCCCCTTTGGAGCCAGTTGTTAGCACTGCCATTTTTCTTTCCATTTAAAGTTGGTTTTAGTCTAGGTATGGCCCATGCACCCAAACATGTGAAGTCGGGTACGTAACACCGTGGGGTCGAAGTCATCAAGTGGTTAGTTGGCCCTTGGAAATGGGAAGGGATTTCATAGTCAAAAATGCGTAAGCAGTATGAGTATGTCTTTTCCAAATATTCAAGTCTGGTTTAGAAACCAATCTCTACGTGACCCAAGTCGATTCAGGTAGTTAATGGAATTCACATCGGTAAGTGCAGTAGTTATTATCAGTTCATCATGAATGTCGAGGGAAGGGAAATTCACGGTGTTTGTATCATGCATGCCCTGTGAACCTTATTGCCTATGTTCTACATGCGAGGATGTGCCATGGAAAACCTGCAATTCAATTCAAAACATATCGCCGCCATGAATTTACTGTCCTCTGGCACGATTTCCCTTCTTCCCAACTTTTTATAAATTTCATATACTCAGTGCCGATTCCAGTTGTGAAACCAAGTCTGTACTCTTTTTGCAATTTCCCTTGCCATTTTAGGTCGATCAAAATTCTCTCCCTGTGCATTTGTCAGATAGCTTGCACGCAAAGTACCTACTGGTCATGACATGGAGACTTCCTAGAGTATAAGGAGAGGTGCACGGAGCAACAGAATCTCCAAGTCTAGGCCCCAAAATGACTGGGAGTCTTTCTCAACCACAGCAAGTATTCCCAAGGGCGTGAAAGGAGTTATTCCTTTACCCATAGAGGATATCAGATCAAACCGCATGGAGTCTGAGGTGGAAAGACTTGTGCAGGGAGGAAATATAGTAGAAGTCTCGTCTCCCCAACAAAAAATACTTTGGAGAAGGGGTAGGGCAAGTAAGAACAAGCAAGTTGAGGAAGCCCTAGTTTTATAAGAGCCATGTGTCAGATCGGTGGCTGAAGGACTACTCATGCACGTCATCTAGCTAGAGCCCATTGGAGGATAGATCCACAAAAGCAAGCGAAGAACAAGGAAAATGGATATCACGGGAGTGAATGATCAGGAGCCATATCAGTAGTTAAAGTAGGAAAATATGGCTATCGTTGAACTCTATCAGGAAAACATGGAGTTGAAGCGACAACTATCGTCAAAGACTATGGAAGTGTCAGCAACACATGGTCGTGAAGGGAATGTGGCATGGCTAAGAAAACAACTTAGAGAGGTGCAAGACACCATTGTACAACTGTGAGAAGCACAGAGGTGGTCAGTGGAAAGGCACACAAAGTATTCCATGGAATTTGAAGTGGTCAATAAGGAAGCTCGCGCGGCTCTTGCCAACGCACAAAAAAACAAGTTTAGCAGGTGTTTGTCTCTGCACCTGCAAACATAAGATAAATATTGGCATTTTTTAAGGACATGTTTCCCTAAAATCACCCTTCCATTTTAGTAATGGTCATGATAATCGAACAACCACCTGCCGCGCATATTTTTCCCAACAAATAAGCGTGCAACAGAAATTAAAAATCGTTACAACAAATAGCAAGTTCCTGGCGGACACCTTCCCGCTCAAACATTTGATCGAAGGGAAACATTGACACATATGTTCCTTAGATCAAGACCTGTCCAATGATCATATCCTCGTGGAGAATTTGTGAACGGTCATATGTAAACCAATGTGATTATTGTCTATTTTTGGAAAACACCATGTGAAGAGTCTTTGACGCATGCCACTCAGTTTCCTAGTTTTCAGAGCTAGCAGTTAGAAAAAGGGTAGCCTATGCAGTGCCCTCGTTTATATATTTCATATTTTCGATGTAATCCAAGTTGGTTGGCAAAATTGGTATATGACAACTATTGCATGTAATTTGAGTTTTTCACCAAAATTTAATGCAAAGGTCCTAAAACTTGATGAAAAGATTCTAGTTGTAGCAGTTGGATGTATTGTGCCTCTTACTTTGCGTATGTGCTTCCTGTTATATTTATTCATATATTTTTTTGTCTATTTCGGAATGAATTTTCGAACCTATGGATTCATTGTGCAGCGCCCCTTGTTCGCGCCACTTAGACAAAACGTTTTCTTCTAAAGCCAACTCTGAATTCGCCTGCAATGTTGCTCCGAGTTACTTCCTGTGTTTTCGCCCACCACTCATTACGGTTTTACACTAAATATTGTTGCTCGCCTAGCCTTATCCTCTCAAGTTTAGTCACTGAGTCATTTGTCTCTTTCATTCCCTTAAATCGACTCCATAACCCAAGTCTTACTTTCTTGTGCCAATATAACCAAAACCCACTATATCAAAGGTGTTAAACCTAGCCACTTCTTTCAAATCCAAATCCCACGTAGAGACCAAGCCTCCTGAGAGATCCCTCTCCAGATCCAAAAGGCTATTTTCAGGTCTCAAATTTGGTTGAAAAAGTTACCTTCGTCGTCTTTTTATCATATGAACAGATTTACGGAGTGCTAACAATAACCACCTATTTTAATTTCAACTTTGCATTGTCGACTTACCTTTACATGGTGTCCTTTCTGCAACCATGATACTTTGTATGGACTTGGATGTCCAGTTGTCTATAACTTCAGCTTCTCCACCATATTTGTGGATACTAAATTATCAATGCTTCCACTCTCTATTATCACTTTGCATACTTTGTCTTTGGTATTGCAAGTGGTTCTAAATAAATTGTTCCTTTGGACAAGTTCTTTTTCCTCTTTCTCTGGCTTCAAGAGAAATTTCCTCATCATGAGCGATATTCCTTGTTATGTTTCTTCTGCCTCAACATTCCTCTTCTATGCTTCAGAAATGTGAGCTTATCCACCTTCTCCAGTCTTCTTTTTCTCAAGACAATCCCAAGACTTATGCCCTATCTTTCCATAGGAATAACACTTCACTTCTCCTCCTCTTCCTCTTCCTCTTCCTCTAGGAAAGGAATTTCTTCCACCATAGTATCTTCCTCTTGAAATTCCACCTCTCTATGTCTGACGATTTTGGTTTCCAGTTTCATCTCTAGGCTTCTGGAACTTCTCTCTGATAGGTGTTTTTCCTCTGCTAGGACTTTTTCCTCTGTTTCTTTGATTCTTCTTCTTTTCCAACTTCTCTTCTACCTTCGGGGCTACCTAATAAGCATCTTCCACTTTTCTCATGGTCATCATGCTAATCACATATTGAATCTCATATCTCAGGCCATTTATATACTTGGAAAAAATTTCTTCATCAGTATCCTTATGTCCTACTCTGATGTTTAGTTTATAAAATTCCTCAGTGTACTTCTTCAATGATAAGCCTTTCTATCTCAAGTTATGCAATCTCTTGAAAATATTGATTTGATAGTCTTTGGGTATGAAATTATCTTTTAACTTTTCTGCCATTATATCCCAACTTTTAATTTTGGACTTACCTTTGCATCTTCTATCGACCTGCAATTTTTCCCACCATAGTGTTGCATGTCCCTTCAGTCTTGTCACAACATGCTTTACCTTCTTCTCATCATCAACCTCCTCATAGTCAAAGTACTTATCCAAAGCACTTATCCAATCAAGGAGTTCTTCCACATCTAAATTACCTTCATACATTGGAACTTCAATCTTTTCTTTTGCTCCTAGCTTAACAACATCTCTCAGTAACCATTCTTATGCAGCTTGATCTCCTACTGCTTCTTCAGCTTCAAATTATTCGCTTTTATCTTCACTAATGTTACCTACTTCTGCTGCTCTTATCTGTATTTCCTCCATGACATCTAATATCACATAGAGCCGTCTCATCTCTTCTCCCATTTCTACATTATCCATAGGTCTCTCTCTGATTCTCCTTGGCAGCATGGTTATGAACTTCCTTTCACAGACAGAACTTAATTAAGGCTCTGATACCACTTGATGCATACCCCTCCCACCTTCTCCTGGGGCCCATGCAACCTCCTAGATCATTTACTTCGAGGGCCAGAGTGGCTAACAGGTTCCTATTGAACCTGAAACAACCTTTTCCATAGGTCTTTATCCCTCTTTTCAATGTGAAATACCTTACAGAGGGCTTTGACAAGTCAGCGGAGAAATCCACATGACCTTGGGCTCAAAACCGTGGGCTTATCTCTTTATCCTCAAATTCTATGAGACTTCGAAGCTCTGGGATTTAGGAATCCTGACAGCACCACATGACAATTCTCATGAATGTCCAATTCATGAACTGTCGAACAATAGGTGAAACGATCAACAACTCTGGTGATGCATCGATATCTATGGATTTGAATCTCTTCAAAAATTCTGGCTTCAAAGGTATTATCCACTCCAACCTACAATTCTACCAAACGTCGAACTCCGAATGAGTAAAATAGTATGGCTAGCACTCCTCCTCCCAATAAATGGTCCACACTCACTTCGTACTTCGAGCTTCAAGTATTTTAAAACCATACAACTTGTTTCCTCCTGAAATTCAAACTAACAAAGATTAAATCTGTTATCCATGTGTCCCTTTATGACTGACGGTCGAGATTAACTCTAGCCTTCAGGAGTTCTCAACCTAACGTGAGATATGCCTCAATTATTCTGGAGCACCAAGTCTCCAAATTACGAGATATGGTGCTACGTGTCCCCCATCTGTCAACGGTTAGGATTTACTCTGCTTTTCGAAACTTCAGGATTCTTGAGTACTTTTTCAACTACACTCCACTTCCTCTAGATCGTCAAAGTTCCAAACTATCTTTGATCTATAGAGACGTGTCCTTGTTGATGGATGGTCTAGATTCACTTCAGATCCTGGGACTTCAGGAAACACACACCCTTTTGCACTAAACGCTGGAAAATCTCCAAACTTACAAAGTCTAAAGGACTTCAGGACTTAACACCTGTGCAACTCCTCACAATATGATGGTTGTGAATATAGCTTGCTCCTCCCGAATGGATTTCATTTGTTCGTCCTTTAAACAAGTCAAAATCCTTCCTCCAAAGAAATTTGACTACTATTTCTCCTGATCTTTGACACTCGAAGGGTTTTGAACCTTGGTGCAGACCTTGAACTACTTTTTGGACTTGAAGTCTCAAAAGGTCTCCTTGTAGGCACTCCTTACACTCACTTTTCCATGAAATTTTTCGACACTTCTCTAAGTGTCGGCCCTATGCACTCCTTGCATGGGTATTTATTAGAGATCGTTTACTCGAATGAGTATATGGGCACACCTTGCACTCTCTCCATGATACTTCCCTCTATATCTTCTGAGTTTTCGAGTCTTCCAAAGACTCTATCCTGCACACTCCTTACGTGGGAATTGTGTGTTCCTTGACCAAATGTTTTAGAAGAGAAACAAATGAAACTTATGCGAATCTTATAGATTCATTCACATAAACACAAACACACTAATGCAAACATGTAAAACATGTAAACACATAATCATAACCTCATTCAATCAATTAGCTTAGAGATATACAAACCCAGGAATTGAAGCATATCTCTTCTCTTATATTCAAACAAAGAATATTTACATAGATTTGTTGTAGTTTCCTCCTCTGATACAACAAGGATACAAAGAGATTCATCATCTTAAACAATACTAACTTCATCATGGTTCAAAAACAACTACAACACTCTTCAGCCGCCTCTATTAGGCATAACTTACATATATTTATATATGAAGGGGCTTCTCGAGCCTTCCCTCTTGATTACCCACTGCCATCACATTGAAATCAAGCATCCTACCTATAGGCTAGCTATACATTAATGAGAATTTACAATATGGATAAGGATCAATGCTCAACATCTGTACAATCCCTTGATACATTAAATAAAACTACAATCTGCTAGGATCTCCTACAATGGATTTAGCCTCCAAACATTAAAGATCATTAATTATATATTTTTCATAAATTCAAAATTCAAAAAGGTGCTTCCTCCTTGGAATCCAAATCAACTTCCATGTATGCACTAGATGATGCGTTCTCCTCCTTGTGACGTCCCCGAACATCAAACCCTGTCGAGTAACACTATCAAAGAAACCTTAACCTTGCATTTCCTACTCTTATACCAATTTTTGATGTTCCCAGTCACCCAACACACCGGGCAATGCAACAGAGGAACATACATATATATATAACATGAATTTCTAATGAATTTAAAACTAATAACATAGAATTACTAATACCACATAGACTCCTATGGAATTGACAGTAATTCACACATGCAACAGAACACATGATAACAATGAAAGAATCACAAACATGCACAGCATACATAGTTAAGCATAAAAATAATACTTATGTTTTAACAAGAGAAAACCCACCAACTGCATGCAGACCTTCCACGAACCTCCCAGCCTTAGACCATGTTTCTCATCATTCTCAGCAGTGGGTCACCCCTGAGCTGGGACTAAACTCCATCAAGCAAGGGATTCCTAGGCTAGGCAAGGTCAATAGGAAAGTCACATAGTTTAAGAGGAAGGATTCTCTCCCAGGAGACACTTATGCCCACTACTCACAGAATCACATTCCCCACATGTTTGTCCCACCCCAGTAGTATACACCTTCACTGTCACACAGTCCATCAGCTGCTCTACCTCCCTTCTAGGGCTTCAACAACAGGTTGGACTAGAATTCTCAGAGCTCTATAGTAGCTACGAGACTCCCTCCAGGAGAACTCACTTCCTCAACACACTCTCTCACCTACAGAGAGTTTCTCATAGGCTTGAAAACCTTCTTCTTTAATCCACAACAACCTCTCTCACCTAGAGAGAGAGAGAGTTTCTCACAAGCCTAACAACCTGCCTCTTCAACCAGAGGCTTTACAACCTGCCTCTTCAAACCGCAATAGAAAAGTTGGGTAAGGCAAGGGATGGCTCAGTAAATTACAGAGGTGTACAATGGCCACAGGTTCAACAATGGCAGAATTGGCTGGCTGCATGCTGTTAGGACCCTATAAAATAGGGTATCAGTTTTCTGAATAATATTTGTCTATTTCAGGCAGATGTATTCGCTCAAGACGCATGGCGAAGGCGGCAGAAAGCGCCCGACATTGACCAAGTATAAGACTAGTGTTTGCGCGCAAGTGTCAAAGCAAGTTCCGGTGTATTTTTGGCAAAAAGTATGGATTGGTTCGAAATGGAAAAAGTTTAATGCTGGTGGGCAAAGACAAAGTTTGTTTGTTTGCCGAAATTTGGTGAATTTGGCAAAAAATTAAAAATGGCCCCTCGGCCTTTATGCACAGTTGGGCTTGTTTATAAAAATTTAAATATTTTAACAAAAGTTATAGTGGCCTAGGGCCAACACCATTTCGCGCACCCACAGTAAACACACAAGTCAGCACAGGGCAAACACCAAACCCCAAAGCCCAGTGCCCAGCCTCCGGGTCACTTCATCGATGCAACCTATGTCTATTGGCTCCTATCAACGCTACAAGTCTGCTTTACCGCCTGCATGTGGGACTAATTCCCAAAAAATTCAAAAATAAAACACACAGTCGCCCTGTGCGCCCAGGTGTCAACCAGGGTTTATGTGTCAAATTTTGGCTAAGGCAACGACGTCTGCTGCTAAGATCCATGAGCCTGTTTTCCTCCTGCCTCAGATGCATGCATTCGATTACAATCCCCAACCTTACACGGGTCGCTTGGCCAACGAGACATTGAAGAAGAGGAAACAGTTCCTCGGCCCTTCCAATTTTTATTTCTATGATAAACTCTCGGATATTGTTGAAGGAGCAGGACATCGCAGTCTGGAACGTAAGGAAGAGCCAAAGGACAGTGGAGATCCAGTGCAGAGAAACGTCCACACATCTGTAAAAGTCTCAAATCCTACAGGAGGCCATAGTAATATTATATTCAGTCAAGAGACTTCAATAAAGACATCAAAAAGAGCGCATGGTCAGAAGGTCGCGGAATTGATTGGTAACAACATTTTCAAAGGAGATCATCCAACAAACTCTGCTGAGAAGCCATTGAGTATTGCATATTCTAGAGAGGCATGGTGAGAAAATGTACCATAGTTGGCCGAGCATTATGGAAATGTTAAGGGCGGTTGTAAATACATCAGGGAAGGACCTTATACAGTCATGATTTCAGATTGCTCGTTTTTTTCTTGCAGTATCAGTACATGTCTTGACATCTGTATAAAGATGGTCGGAGCATATGATGCACAAAGGTTGGATGTCAATATAAGCTTGACTACCATATGGACTACTATGGAACTACATCGGATTCTGTTTGCAAGGGGTGTAAAGTATGAGCACTTGGAGATCAAGGAAAGCCCTGCATATCTAAACGGCATCTTGAGAAACTTTAAAAAATAAAAAATAGCAAACCCTTCAAGTATCTTATGGAAACAGGCATTATAGATGAATTCTGTAATTAAGTTGAATGAATAACACCAACTTGTATCACAGATATCTTCTAAATATCTTGAAAAGCATGTGGCTCAGTTAGAGAAAGTCAAGGCAGAGAGGAAAAGATTTATGGAAGACACAAGTTTCAGCCTAAACGATTTCGTTTTAGTAGTGGTGCTGGTGCTGAGTCTAGTGCTGGTGCTGGTTCACTGGTCCCTAAACTTACCCATCCCAGTGCATTTGCCTTTCCCATTCATCTGACTTACATCGTCCTGCTCCAGTGGCTCGTATCCCACCTTACAATCTACCTGGTCAGGGTATATATGACAGGGGAAACGAAGGCATCCATCAATCAGCCTATGATGTTGGAAGCAACTCATCATCTCTGTCAAGATCTCATTTATATCCATCCGATAGTCAGCAATCGTCTTTTTATGGTGTTGGCTCTTTTCATGGATCAACCAATGATGGAAGTTATAATATTGGCAGTGGTGTACCTCCAGAATTTTTTTACCAGTCTTCATATTTACGTTAAAGCCTGTTTTTCTTTTATGGTGTTTTGGAAGCCATGTCTTGAACATTGTCAGGCGTTGAAGAAGAAAATGCTCAAATAGCTTGTGGGATTGACAGAAGAAAATCCAAAACACTCATCTTTTCCTGCAGATCTGTTTGTTTCTTGCCAACTGGTTTTTGTTTATTGGTGGGGTTGGTTAGAGATTAAGTAGCAACTGACAACACCAATGTGTATCCATGGAATCATCACCCTTAAAGCTACAGAAGACACCTAGCATGATAAAATTGGCAAAGGAGTATCATATCCCTTATTAAAGGCTAAAGTTTCAACGAAATAAAAGATGAAATGGCTGAACATCTACAGGAGCATGAGAAATTGTCAGTCAAACAACAGATCAGCCAGAGCAGATCAATCATCCAGGATTCGAGGCAATGATTGAGAAAAATCAGGGGACACATGGAAGAAGTTAAACTCAATTTCCTCCAGTTGGCAGCAAGGCTCCAACGACCTCCTGCATCCAAAGACTGCTGCATTCATCAATTTTGAGGCTGTTACAGTCTATGCGCCAGCAAATTATTAAACCTCCTCCAATATGCCAGATGTCAAAGCAAACAAGTCACCAAATTCAGTTTTCATTCAGTTTACTGTTGGAGAAAATCTACAGGTGGCAAAGCATTCCTGTCTAAGAAGATTCGACTCAGTTGCCAGCAAAACACAACAAACTCCAGATGTCGAAGAAATAGTTATCAATTGTAATTTCCCTGTCTAACTTGCAGTTCTATTTGTTTAAAGAAAAATCGACATGTGTTGAGTGGTGTAACTATTTTCTATTTTGAGAAAACAGGGATAGAGCCCGCATCTTTGCAAGGCTGGGGGGATTTTTCATTATAAATACACCTGTAAAAGGAAGAAAAAGGGTTCGACTGGGCTGTGAGGAGAGGCTCGACCTGTGTGAGAGGTCCAGAGCTGAGATTTTTATTTTTCTTCGCTGGGTGATGGCTGTGTTTCAGCCAGAGAATATTTCTCTGTTATTTTTAATGATATACCAGCGATGAGCATGCTGTTCTCAGGATTCTTGTGTAGTGATATTGGTGATGTTTTCCTTCTTTGTTAATGTGTTTTTTGTTTTCTTCACAATTTGTTTTATATTCCAATTATCAGAAGGAAAGTTATAGGGGTAGAATTTATCAGCGTATACTTTGCCTCTCGGCTTTTGACGATCTTTATGTTTTCTGCAAAAGGCTAGCTTAGGGATTATTAAGTGCTCCTTTTCCTGTATTTTTCCTCACCTATTTATCTTCTCATCCACGCCATTTAAACTTAAATCGATCCAATGTTTCTGCTGCCTTGCCCTGTGTAACAGTCTTGTCCAGATCTGATATGTGAATCACTTTTAATCGCAGACTCCATTTGCCCAATGGCTCTCTTTGTTGTCCCAAACTAACTATCTCAAAATCAAAAACCCTATATTTACCTTGCTTTATAACTATCCTAACATCAGTCCTATTGCAAACAAAGCTAAATCTTAAAGAGAGATCCCTCTCTGAGTCTTGGAGAGCTAGATCCAAGACTCGAAGCGGTTCGAGGTTAAACCACTCTCCATTGTACATACCGGTTTTAATTTTCAGTATTTACTTGCATTTTCTGAATGAAGGATGGCGGTCTGTTTGTTGAAGCCCGAAGAGAAGGCCCTAAGCTGCTGATCACTGTTCTCCAATACTTTCCGTAGAATCAGGCCAATGGAGATTACTAGACAGATTGTTTCAGGATGACAAGAAAACTGGATTCTTGGCACTTAACAGGGCAAGTGCCATCCCCATGTGGAGCCGCCTGTTATCACCCCATAAATTATGGGAATCAACTTATGACTTGGGTATTATCTGTATCTGGTGATCTTGTTGACAAATGATATTTCATTTCTTCAAATAATTTGTAAGAAAAAGAAAAGGAAAAAAGAAAAAGAAAAATAAAAGAGGGCATAAAAGAATGGAAACAAAGGCCCCATGCAATAAGAGTGACTTGGTCATACCTTTCAAGCATGACCAAGTTCTTTTAAATTTTCAATGTTGATAGGTTAGTGAATGCATCTGACCAGACTGTCTAATCCTGGTCAGATAGCCCATAGGGTAGAGCTAGTGAATGCATCTGACCAGACTGTCTAATCCTGGTCAGATAGCCCCCAGGATAGGATTAGTGAATAAGTCTAACCAGACTATCTAATCCTAGTCAGATAGCCCTTAGGAAGAATAAAATCTCAACCCAATAGTCTAACCTGGGTCATTCGTCTTATGATAGAAGGTTAGAAGGTAGACTAGTTGCTTGGCCTACCTTGCCCAAATAAAACCCACCCGAAAAAGTGCTACCTCAAGTTTCCCCTTGCCTTGGGAGAGTTGAAATGATGTCCCCTTGGTGGTTTTTATGAGAAAAGTCGAAGAAAAACCCATAAAACAAGCCTATCCTAAGTTTTTCCCCAATATATGTCACCTCCACTCCTGCTTTATGCCTCAAGCACCTTTCAATGGTTCAGATCACAGCGCCTGGATCAACGGTTCATATAGCATTACGGACCCCCCCCGCCCGTTCGGCCTTTAATGGAGGGGGGGGGGTTCGAAGTCGGCGATAATCTTTGCACAGATCTGGACGGTCCAGAAAGGAGCGCGCAAATCCACGACTCACATTGGATTCCGGACCCCCCCCTCCC
>SNQJ01S0047508.1:32134-51556 GCA_010110895.2 Picea sitchensis | reverse complement strand
CAGAAATCCAGCGCACAGATCAACGGATCGTGGTGGATTCCAGACCCCCCTTTGTATTTAATCTTTAATCAAAGAGGGGGGTCCGGAAATGAATTTTCCTTACGACGGGCCCCCTGTTACATGTGTTGTCTCCCTATTGGTTCACCAGTCCCATCCTCCACACGCTGTCTGACACCCCGTCGCCCCTGGACGTCACCCTCCACTGAGCCCACTTGTCCCACTCGCGTCCGGGTCTGAGTCCCATCCCGTTACTACTGTCAGTCCTCGGTGTCAGTGCCATAGCACCCTTCACTCATGAACAGCCCCCTTTGGCGACTTTACCCCCCAATCACAAACCTCCATGTCAGTGGTCTATATACTCCGGTCACCATCACCTGTCGTGTCACCCCAAGTGGCTCGTTGTTCATTAATAATAGGATAACATACCCGTTGTCACGCTGACCGTTTTCCCACGTATGACCGACCCATTTTTAAATAAAACTACCATTCTCCTTTGTATTCGTTATTCATCCATCGCGCCAGAAACCTCCTTTTCCTCCATTGCTCCCACCTCGTTTTCACCTACATTCAGTCGACCCCACTAACATATTGTTTGTTGCAGGTACAGTTGCCGAAATGGTGTCTAAGACAAAGCAAAATGAAGAGGAAGAGAATCCGTTCGTTCCTCCTCCGGTCGACCTAGATAAAATCCCTTTGGTTGACAAAGACCGGTTGATAGCGGACACAATATGCAGTTTGACTTCTCTGATCTGCAATCATGGCTCCGGGAAGCTTTCCTAGACCAGAGTGATGAGATTGGGCTCTGGGAATCCAATTTGCCCCTATATATGTTCCCCCAAGTCCACCATTTCCAGAATTTGCACTCAAGTTCCAAGCTCACTACGTCCCCGACCAGAAAGCCATTGTTTCTTCCTCTGGGAATGTCCTCTTCTTCATTACCCCAGAGGATATCGACCAAATGATGCAGATAACCTACCCGGAGTCTGCAACCCCATTCAACCTGGAGATCCTCACTGAGCTCTATCAAAAAATGACTTTCCCGTAGAGAGCTCAGATAGTGGAGCTTTTCCTCCCCACTTCCGCTCCACTCCCGACCACAAATCCCCCGTATCCTTCCTCTTTGTTTCCCGTCAAAGGAAATCAAATTTTTTATTCCCTGTGTGCCCTGCTTGGGTACTATTCTGATCAATGGGTAGACGAACCCATCCTGGGTTTTCTATTCATCTTTTCAAATGATGAACAACCAACCACTCAATTCGATTACAGCACCTTCTTGGCCAATAACATCCATGAGCAATTCGTGAATTTCACCACTGAGGGCATGTTCAGATATTCATCCATTCTGGCCTACATGTTCGTGTATTTCCAAGCAGACAGGTTCAATTTCTCCATGCAGAAGATGGACGCCGATGGGAGGCCACAGCCGGTCACGGCGTGGACGTCTCTTCTAAAGCGCAATTCTGTCGAATTCGACTTCACAGCATTCATTGATCAGTTTTACCACCCTATGGTAAGTATGTTGAGTGGCATGCCTGAGCCACGAATAAATGACGAAGTCCGGAGAATTTTACACCTCTCGGACAGTGCGAAGACAGGAGACTGGTACTTATATCAGAATCACTCAGAGATTCGAGTTTATGGGTGCGAGTTGGCACCTTACAAGCTTCCGAGATATATACCGGTAAGAGTTTTCACACTGGAATATATTAGTCAAATTATGAATTCTGATGATATTCACTTTGTTTCCCTTAAAAAGAAGCAGCAGTTGTGGATTAAAGGGCAGATAGGCTCATTCATCTGCAATAATAGAGGCGTGGGTGATGAAGTAGACAAACTATTGAGGGAAATGAAATTTCTGACAAGTTTTACCTGGCATTATGATCCTTGCGGGATCATTTCTGAGATGAGAGTCAGAAATAAGAACGCCCCATATGCACATGAGCCCAGGCCCGAAATCGAAAGATTTGCTAATCAAACTGAATGGGAGCCAGATACGTTGGTGGACGTAGAACCTGTTGTCGGGATGGAAGGGCAGGTACCCTCAACAAGCGCGCCACTCACTGCCACACCTCAGAATCCCAAGGAGAAGAGGCCCCAACAAGAATCATCGTCTCCCATGACAGAGGTGTCATCGGAGGATTTTAAGATGCATGCCAAAAAGCCAAGGACAGCTCCAACTATAGGCACGACTGTGGAACAAGAGATCACAACCACCACAGGGACCACCCCGGGGGTCAAGCCCGTCGTTCCACCTTTCGGCTCGAGTCAACACAAGGCGATTATAGTATTGTTTGTCAAATCCACAGACTCTCCCACAGATACTCCACCAAGCAAGACTGGGCCCAAATTGGGCATTTTTGAAAAATACGACTTGATCAAAAAGAAGAACCAGAACCTTACCAACAGCGCTTATGCCCAATTTCAGAAGCAGTCAGGCACCGCTCAACACAAGCTCCTTTCGAAATTCGATACAGAGAAAGGGAGGATGCATATGGCCTACCTCCACGCACAAGTGTCGGATCCCAAAGTAATATCCAATTACAAAAGGGTCACCGTCGAGTTCCAGGCCAAAGACGTGCACTCAGCAGACCAGATGGATCTACATAAGCAGACTGGAGAGATGGTTTTCCACACTTTAGCCCACGCTACAGCTTCTGCTTCAAAGTATCGGATAGCTTTGAGCAATGCCCAGACCCAACTAAATATGGAGAAAATATCATCTTTCGCGAAGGACAACAAAATCAAAACATTAGAGGAGCTGGTCCTCAAGATTGGTTATGACCCTGCGAATGTCAAAGCAGCTGAAGAAATGATTAAGAAGAAAAATGCTGACATCGTGTCCTTAAGGAAGCAGATAAATCTCCCTCCAACAGAGGACCCACAAACGAAGGAGATAGCCGAAAAAGAAGGGGAAAAGATGAAATGTTGAGATTACTCATGGAGCAGAATGCTCAGTTAAGGGAGATGGAGGCCGAGATGGAAAAACTGTTAAAGGAGAAAGAGAAGATGAAGACAGTGGAAGGTTTCCCTTTAAGTGATATCCCCATTGCAGGTTTGAGCACAGCGACAGTGACAGCAGTTCCACCCGTAACAACAGTGCAGGTACCAGAAGGCACCATAGACCTGGCCAAGTCTATGGAGAGAATGAATTTGCAGGATTCTGAAATCAGTAGACTCAAGAAAGAAGTGGAAAATCTCCAAGAGCTAAAGACTTCTTTCCAGATAAGTCTAGCCAAGGAGAAGCAGGTGAATGAGCAAATCAGGAAGGAGCTTCAACAGCTTGAAAAATAGACTGTGGCAGGTAAGACTCTGGCCGAGGCCAAAGAGGTGATATGGACTGATATTTCCAAGTCCATAAATGAAATATGGCCAATGTTTCAAATAATGTTTGAACAGAACGAGTTACTCGAAAGGAGAAAACAAGCTGTGGAGAAAATCAGGACAGAGCTGGGAGACATGCCAACTCAAGCTAACGAAATCATAAGGTTCCTAAATTCAAAGACCAGGGAGGAACTAGAAGAATTGAAGATCGAGGACAGGACAAAAACTATACTGGAGGTGAAAAGAGTTTTGACCAAAAGAGGCCTCATGCTTCAGCTTGAGGAGAAAATCCAAGTTATGGATCAAGGAGTGCAGAGGTTCTTCCACAAGATAAATGCTCTGCAAAGAAAAGGCCTACCTGGTATGAGGGTCATCAATGATAAATTGATGACACTCCCTGATTATAAGAAAAAGTTGACCGAAGCATCTAGTTCCAAGTTTGCAGGGGTACAAGGGAGTATCATGGGAAAAGCATTCATCGAGACCCTGCAGCTGGATATTGATATCCAACATGAAATCAAGCACATATTCGTCGTCAAGCCCACATTCGCTAAGTACACGGATATGGACGAAGTTTACAGGAGATTGCTTAAAATCATAGTGCCAGGTCATATCAGATGGGAGGAGCTGTGTGATTTGCTAGATTAGCAGATGAGTTGTCTCGATCCAGTCACCTGTCCAATCAGAAGAGGTTGCGAAGGCACCTCGCCAACGGCCTACCCAGAAGTTCAGCAAACAGTTGCATCGAGTCATCAAAACAGTTTTGATTAGTTAAGTTAGTTATGCTAAAAATAGGATGAGCACATCCTGATCAGTTATGACAGGAACATTTGTATTTTGACTTATAAATACTTCATTTTTCAATGTATTGAGGGTTGTTGATTTTCACACCCTATTGCTATCAAGCTGTAACATTTTTGAAGAGATCCACCATTAATAAAGAAGAAGCAGTTTACAGGATTCTTGCGCATGTTCACTGGTGATGTGATCTTCTTAGTCAATGTTTCCTTGCTCTGTAATCATCTTGTTTTTCTATAACTAATCTTTACGAATAGCGTTATGTTGCAGGATTTATCTCTGATACCCTGTTTTCGATTCTAAGGATTTTAGTGTTCATCTTCTAAATATCTTCAATTAAGATATTCTTAAGTGCTTGTTAATTGGAGTTATTTTCCTTATCTTTTCTTCTGTCCATCACTTTAATTATTAAAGATCCAGTGAACGTGTTATCTCACCTTGTGAAAGATTTCTTCAGCGTTACTGGTTGTATCTCATATTTTATTAATTACAGACCCCATAGCCTAATGGATGTGTAGTTTGTCTCAAACAACTTCAAAAAACCCTTTACAACAAAACCCACATTTTCTATAGCTAGCCTAATATCTTAATTCAAAACAAAGCTAAATTATATAGAGAGATCCCTCTTTGAAGCTGGAAGGGCTAGATCCCAGCTTTAAAAGTGGTTGGTTAAGGTTACCTTTGTATATTTCTTCTTTTTCAACCTCTAGGAAATTTACCAAGTGCTAACACATGCTTTATTAGTATGTGAGTGAATGTGTGACGAGAGATGGGGAACACTAGTCTAACATAGAGAAGATGGTGAGAGTGGGAGAAAAAAAATTATGTTCATGAACCTCCCTACCTGAGTGAGTGCATGAGAGACCCCCCAACATCAAGAATTTCCCCCTTCAGACTGCATGTGCCTGAGCCTAAACCTGTAGCTCATGAAGCACGTTCCTTTCCCTTTGGAAGTCACTTGTGCTCCCCAAGGAACTTAGGATAAAAACATATCCTTCTAAACAAATTTTGGAATAATAATAAATTATTATTCTCTTGGGCTTAAGCCCTTAGACTTATGCCCTATTTCCAACCTCTCAGCCCCCTCTCCATTACCCATCCTAGTGGATTTTAGTCCCCCATTCTCTTTTATTGTGTTTGATCTACAGGAAGCGATGTTTTTATATTAATAATATGAATATTGAGATGTACAAGACAGGTTCCTGACCTTTAACACTTAGGCTCTCCGACCTACTAACACATAAGCCTACCAACTTATAATTGATTGGCTCACCAACCTACAAAACATGTTTACAATTCATAATACAACTGGGTTGTTCCTAGGGATATTACAATCCCCTCCCCTTATTTTTGTATTGTCCTCACTGCAACTTATTTACATGGCATCAACAAGATTTTCAAAATCTTCAAAAAGATGGGGTTAGTCTGCCCACAGAGCATCCTCATGCTCCCATGTCATGCCCTCAAGACCATAATAGGTCCATTGGACCTTTACAATACCTATGGCTCGATTCCATATCTATTTTCTCTTCCAGTCCAATATGCGCACCGGATGCACTTGCAAGATGCCTTCTTGCTCCACCTAAATCAAATTCCAATCAATAACATGATTAGCATCAGTTATATATTTCTTAATCAATGAAACATGAAACAAATTATGTACAGTCATGGATGCAAGAAATGAAATAATATATGCAATTGGTCCAATCCTTTCTAGGATTTCAAATGGCCCACAATATCACCCTATTTAAAATCCCTATGGGTTCTATTCTTATCAGCATAACTTTTCTGTCTATCTTGGGCGACTTTCAAATTCTTCTTAATCTTTAGCATTTTCTCTTCCATTTCCTTGAGCAACTCTAGCCCAATTATTTCTCTATCAGCTGGGTTGTCCCAGCTTACTGGGGTGTTTCACTTTCTGCCATAAAATTCTTCAAATGGGCTCATATTCAGTGATTCTTTATACCCATTGTTGTAAGAAAATTCTACCAAGTGTAGGTAGTCTTCCCATTTAGATGGTTTGTCCATCACATACATCCTTACTGTGTCCTCTATCACTTGGTTCACCCTTTTTATTTTCCCATCAAACTCATGATGATAGGTTGTGTTGAAGTTCAGATTCGTTCCAAACCCTTTGAATAACCCCTTCCATAACTTTGAGGTAAATTTTGGGTCTTTGTCAGACACAATTGTCTTTGAATACCATGCAATTGTGCTACTTCCTTCATATAGATATCAACAACATTAGTTGTCTTGTGAGTATTTTTCAATGGAATAAAATGGGTAGCTTTTGTAAGCTTATCCACCACCACCATGATGGAATCGTGTTTCTTATTTGTTCTGGGTAATCCTATGATGAAATCCATTGTCACCACTTCCCATTTCCACTCAAGAATGGATAATGGTTGTAGCAACCCAGTTGGGTGCCTATGCTCAGCCTTGACCCTTTGACATTCTAAGCATTTAGCTATGTACTTTGCAATTTCCTTCTTCATAACTGGCCAAAAGTAATGGCTCTTGACTGCTTCCACTATTTTTTGATATCCAAGGTGCCCAGCATAAGGCATGTTATGCATTTCTTTCCATATCATAATTCTCAATTCCTAGAAATTAGGTACATAAATTCTATTTTTTTACAGGAGTGTTCCCTCATCTTCCAATTTACAATCTTCCACTTTCTGTAGAATCTTATCTTGTTGTAGCTTTGCCACCAATTCCATGTACTACAAATCTTCATTTGCAGCTTCTGAAATTCTGCCTTTAATATTAGTTTGATACATGCTAATGGTCGTAGCATGTAGTTCATGCACTCTTCTGCTAAGTGCATTAGCCACTTTGTTCTCCTTTCCTTTGATATGCTTGATATCAAAGTCATACTCACAAAGGAATTACAACCATCTACTCTTCCTAGAATTCAAGGTTGGCTAATCAAACAAATACTTCAGACCATTATGGTCTGTCCTCAATTCAAACCTCTTTCCCATGAGGTAATGCCTCCATTTCTTCAGGGCGTGTACAATGGCCGCCAACTCCAAATCATGAGTTGCATAGAGCCTTTCATGCTCTTTCAATTTTCTAGACTCATAACATATTAAAAATCCATTCTGGCTAAGGTATCCTCCTAGTCCTTCCTTACAAACATCATTGCAAACCACAAAATCCTCATTCGAATCTACAATTTTCAGAATTGGAGCACTGGTTAACAGCTACTTCAATTCCTAGAAGCTTTTTTCACATTCTTTTGTCCAATGGAATTTCTTCCCCTTCCTTTCCAAGGAATTGACGGGGTGAGATATTCTTGAGAGCCATGCAATGAACCTTTTGTAATATCCAGATAGACCCATGAAGGATATGACTTATGTTGCATTCTTCGGTGTTGACCATCCTTTAATGGCCTCTATCTTCTTAGGGTCCACTGTTATCCCTTTCTTTGAAATGATATGTCCCAAATAATGAATCTGCCTTTGATAAAATGAGCACTTGCTCAATTTGGCATAAAGTTGATTCTCTCTTAGCAATTGCAACACTATCCTCATATGATGTTCATTCTCTTCCTCTGACTTGGAATACACCAGGATGTCATCCAAAAAGACTATGACAAACTTGTCTAGATATTCTCTGAATACACCATTCATTAGGCACATGAAAACAACAGGTGCATTTGATAACCCAAATGACACCACTATGAATTCATAATGACCATACCTTGTTATGAAGGTGGTCTTATTGATTTCTTCATCCTTTATCCTTACCTAATGGTACCCTGACTTGAGATCTATTTTTGAAAATATCTTGGCATCCTTCAATTGATCAAAGAGATCATCGATCCTTGGCAAGGGATACTTGTTCTTTATTGTAACTTTATTCAACTGTCTGAAATCGATGCACAATCTCAATGTCCCATATTTCTTCTTCACGAACAAGACCGGGGCACCCCAAGGTGACACACTTAGGTGTGTATACCCCTTCTTCAGAATTTATTCAAGCTGCATTTGCAACTCCTTCAGCTCTGGTGTACTCATTCTGTAATGATTTTTTGACACTGGAGCTTCTCCAGGCATCAGGTTTATAGAGAAGTCAATATATCTCTTTGGGGGTAGTCTTGGTACCTCCTTGAATACATCTTCAAAATATTCCAGGACTGCATGGTCTTTAATATTTAATACCTTATCCTTAGGTGCTTTCTCCATATGGGCTGTAAATATTGGACAGCCCTTCCTGTAGAACTTTTTCAACTGCATTGTTGAGATTTCTCTGATAGTCACTTCCCTTGGGATTCCCTGCACTTTCCTTGGGTTTCCTTCCTCATCCAGGCAAGTGAATTCCTTATTACTACAGTCTAATATGGCATGGTTTTGGTCCAACCAATCCATCCCAATTAGATAGTCATAAGAACCTAAAGGTAAGATGTCCAATTCATCCCTTGTTATTAGTCCATTCATGTCCACTAGATAGGACTTAACCAACTCAACAACCTTTCTCTTGGCTCATGTAGCCAGCTACACCAACCAAGATTTTCCATGCTTGCTTCTTGGCAAATGCAAACTTTCCACCATTCTAGGATGTATATAACTATGACTAGCTCCTAAATCAATTAAAATAGAAATGGTTTGGTTGTTGATCATACCTTCCACTTCAATCATATGTGATTGATATTCTGTTTGCTTGTTGTCCAGGGATGCGTAGATCCTTGGTACACTTTTGCCCATGTCCTCCACTATTTTTTCTTGTTGAACATTGTGGACAGCTCTCACTTTGTCATTTATGTGCGGGAAATATATGTACCTATGATTTCCTTTACAACCTGTTAACAACAACTTTTGTCATCAGGCACAAAAGTACCCAGGTCTACAGGTTGCACGAGAAGTGCCCAAGCGCAGCACGAAAGAATCTCTTTTCAGGGTACAAGTCAAGCGAGCAGGGGAGGTTTGTTGTCAAGCGGTCGAGACCCATCTATAAAGTTGATCGATGGTCACCGGGATCTCGAGGCTACCAATTTACCCGAGGTATAGTGTCAGAGAAAGCACCTATATTTCAAGACAAAATATGGGTCGTCCGATCCAGTGACGCGTGGCACAAGATCTAGTCACGTCGGTATATCGGCATTCAGGAGTTCGAAGGGTAAAAGTCCCTTGTCTTCTCACATCTCGAAACACTGAACCTCGAAGTGCTGAAAGCACCCAGAATCGGACTCACGGTTTTGGCGCCTGGTCACAAAGATGCAGGCCTGGAGGAGGAGCGCTTAGGTTTACCATTTGGCAAGACGAATCATGAAGAGTAGAGAGCAATATTAGTCATTCATCCCAGAGGGGCACGTGGTGCGCGATTAGGCCCTCTACCTTTTCTCCCATCACAACTTCGAAGTGCAAGGAGCAGCTCTTTCATATCCCCAAGACATGAAGCACCAAAGATGACCCAGGCCCGGGCCCACAGTATTGTCGAATTATTTCAGGACTGTCAGATCAGAGAGGGGCGCATGGCACCCAATAGGCCCTCTCAGCATTTCACCCATCGCAACTTCGAAAAGGAAATATCTACTCCTTCCTATCCATGAACCCCGAATGTTGAAAGCGCCTTTGAAGATAGGCACAAGGTCACAGCCCGAAGTCGCTTGGAGGCGATAGTAAGAGTTGCGCAAAGGGACGAAACACCGGGTATAGCTATAGAAGGGATCATCATGTTCTCCAGGTACCAATTCAACTTGATCTCAACTCTGATACCTTCTCGGAGTAAATGAAGAAGAGAGAGGGTGGTTGAAACCTCACCTCACTCATTAATTGCAAGGTATGGATGTCCTGGAAGGAAGTCTGCCCAAGATGGTCCCCTGTACTGGTTCTTTCCAAGGAAGCCATGCTGAGTCCTCAACTCACCAGAGAAGCCTGCACATGCTAATTCAACATTTAAGGGGCTCAGCTACCCCCTGGTGCGAGCCATGCAGAATTAAGGTGGCGTATGACAGAGGAGTGCAGGCCAGATTTGATTGAAGGGAAGCCTCATCCCGAAAGTCTAGGAAGCCTCTGATGGGAAAATGTTTAAGAGTATATATACTTTGTTTTTGATATTTTTCAAGGGATCGATGGTAGAGAAAAGCTCCTGATTGTAAAGTTTTAACAGACACTCTAGTTCTTTGGTTATGCATCTTTATGCAAGATTTATTCTTTAACAACAGATAGTTTTCTTACCCCATCTATTTTTCATCTCATACAGAGGGAGTTCATGATTGACTGATTCACATGAATTATTGCAATTATCTTATGATAAAGGATTTATTGTCGCATTGTTGTAGTCTCCAGTTTTCTGCATTTGAATGTAAGAAGATCTTGCGTTTAGATGTTTTCTCCTACAGTCTGTTAGAAACCGAATGTTTACGACAGACCTTTGCATTTCTCTTATACATGTCTTCCCCCTACTCACCCTTACTACTACTCACTATCTGAAGTTTATCGAAGACCTCACTTGCCCATGCATGCATGGCCTAGTTTCGGAGTTAGAACAATATTGTTTTGAGTTAACTTCCATTCGATCCCCCCCTTTGTTTATAAATAAATCGTGACATAAACTGATGGGCGTCGGGCTCTACTCCTGCTACAATCCAGGAGTGACTTCTGACGCTAACATTTCTAGCACCGTTGTCGGGGATGAATTTGAAAATTTTCCTCGAGATTGAACGACATTGAGCCTCTGATTTTGAAGGTGCATCAGGTATCAGAACCTTTGAAGATTGCTACTATGCACCTAGTGACTCCATCGTGACGACTCCACTGTGGCATACATGCCATGTTAATTGTGGCTTTCAGAGGCAGACACATGCGGTCCCATCCACAGCTGCCTCTAACTATAGCTGAAACAGATCTAGAGGCGGTTCTCAAAAAAGGAAAGGCCTCTAAAGGAGAATATTTCACCACTGAATCAAGTAATCTACCATCTCCTTTTGTAGGAACTCCATTTTCTCATCCTCAATTTCTTAGCAGACCTTTTTCTGAAGTTTCCCGTTTCCTAAATTTTGGGAGTGTTCATGTTGAGTTCTCCCCCTCTGGTCTGGGATTGGAGGAAGAAACCCTTGTCACTCCCCTCTCCCATGAAGTTGTACCTTAGCGTAGACCCAGGACCACAGAAGATTTCCCCACTCCTAGATTTACCACTCCTCCTCTTGTTACTGTTGTCGCTTCTACAGAAAGAGAAGCATCTGTTGGATTAAGCCTGTTATCCTTCTCCCTAAATCCCCTGTTGTTTCCCATTCCACTTAGGAGCTCATCCCCAGTATCCCCTTTTCGAGCTCCTTCTCCTCCAATTTCTTCTCCACATAATATCTTTATGGCAGGAGCAAATCCCCCTATGACCAGAATGGAGGCTATTATAGCCGCTAGGTATGCTCCACTTGTGCTACCCCAGCCTCTCAATGCCCTCCCAGCAGATGGTTACCTCAAGCAACTGCCAAAGTTTACAGGCAAGGGGGACATAACTGCATAAGAACACCTAGAAGCCTTTTACAGTTTTACAAATGATAATGTTATCATGCATGCAGACGTGTGAATGAGGATTTCTATCCATAGGCTTCAAGGCGAGGCTAGAAAATGGTTTAAGGCCCTGCCTCCTGGATCTATTGATGGGATCGAAGCTTTGGATAACGCCTTTTTGAGACAGTGGGGAGATTAAAAAGACTTCATGTATTACATGATAGAGTTTGGATCTTTAAAGAGAAAAGAAGGAGAGTCTGTCAATGACTTCTCCAAGAGATTCAATAAAATGTACAATAAAATCCCTGCTGAGATAAAACTCTCCAAAGCCTCTGCAAAGATCACTTATGCTAGTGCCTTTGATCCCAATTTTTGTCTCCTATTGAGGGAAATAAGAGCCACTACTCTGGCCCACATGCAGCATGCAGCCATGGAGATAGAATCTAACATATTGGTCATTGACCGACTCAGGAACACTGCTGATAGAAACACATCTAGGCAAAGGCCTGAAGCTTCCCCATCCAGTTCCTCCCCCCTACCCCTTCAGACAGATGAGACAACTAGAGTGATAAAATCACTTTCTTCCAGGATGGAAAGGTGGGAATTAGAAGGGAATCCCATCTATAGAAGTCCCCAAAATATAGATAGCAAGGGATTTAGGAGGTCTAATAACAATGTGCCACAGGATTTCCCAAGGGAACATAAGATCAGAGATAGAGATGATCAGAGGATTCAAACCCCTCTCCAAAAAAACCTAGTTTCTCATGAGGAAGGGAAGGGGGTGGATGAACTCGACCCTGAGATCCACTGCATCGAGGACACTTCCCCGTTTCCTCATTTGACTCAATCGGTATATGAAGAATCCCTTATCAACACTCAAATCAACGAGTTGAGTAGAGGGGAAAAAGCCAGCAACACTCCTAACAGATATAATCTCATGTCAAGAAAGAAAGAAGGGAATTTTGATAGCCAGGATCAGCCCCTCACAGCAGAAAGACCTACTAAGGCTGTAGCAACCACTACTAAAGAAAATAAAACTCAGAATGCTTCGCCAACAACCAAGGAACCTGTCTCTGAGGTAAGGGAAGCTCCTAAGACTATTCCCTCCTTCAATTTTGAGCATGAGATTCAGAAGATTAGAATCCCTGTACCCCTATATGAACTAGTTAAAAATGAAGATTTCAAAAGGTCCCTCTCCAAGCTGCTATGATCTGAGCCCCCCCAGCCTTCCACTAACTCAATAAATCTCCAAGATGAAAAGCCAGCAATTGTCCTAGGGCCCATGGTAGAAGATCGACATGATTCATCCCCCCCTTTCTACACATCCCTGAACATACATGATAAAGTGCTGCATAAATGCCTCATGGATTCAGGAGCTTCCCATAACCTTATTCTCAAAATAGTAATGGAAGAATTGGGACTGGAGGTGACAAAAACTTATCATGATTTGTACTCTTTAGATTCAAGGAGAGTGCAGTGTCTGGGAGTCATCAAAGACCTGGTGGTTTCTCTATTTCAGCTGCCCATGAAGAGTGTGGTCATGGATATTGTGGTAGCCGATGTCCCCCCCAAATTCAGCATGTTGTTGTCGAGATCTTGGATTAAAAATCTTGGAGGAACATTACAGATGGATCTCACGTATGCTACCATTCTAGTTTTTGGAGGGGAACAAAGGAGGTTATATAGGGAAGCTCAGCTAGCCTACACTGTTAGTGATGAAGCAAACCCCAGCAACCATCCTATCTTCACACTTGAAACTGATCTGGGGTCTAGTTTATTGCAACTCACTGATGCTCCTGAAGACCCTTTCCAAGACAGAAAGCAACCCAGTCTTAATTATCCGATTCCCCCTCCAACCATCTATGTCTGGAATATTTTTTTCGACGGAGCTTCTTCTAGCAAAGGAGTTGGCACCAGAATAATGTTCATATCACCTTCTCAAGAGACCATATCCCTGTCATACAAGCTGGAATTTGAAACCACCAACAATGTGGCAGAGTATGAAGCTCTTGTTCTGGGTATGAGGGGTGCAAAAGAAATGGGAATTAAAGAGATAGCAATATTTGGAGATACTGAATTGATTATCCAGCAAGTCAAAAATGCTTATCGTGCTAATAATCCCCGGCTCAGAAATTACAGAAATGAGGTATGGGACCTGATTGATAATTTCTTCTTGGCCTTTAAAATTTCTTTCATTTCGAGGGGGGAAAATACTTCAGCCGATTCTCTAGCTATCTCAACTAGTTTACTCAAAGTTCCTCTGTCGCATATGGTCAAGTACGATGTTGAAATAAAATATAGGCCCTCTGTACCGGACAATGTCAAGCATTGGAAGGTATTTGAAGATGATCTGGAAATCGAAAAATTTCTCCAATCTGTTGACAAATTTTCTGCATTGCACATTGATCAGGATCCCGACCTGGAAGGTGACCCTCACCCTGAGGTGTTTTTAAATGAAATTACTAATCACCAGATTATTCAAATGCCTAGAAATCACATTCCCAGGGGACTAGTCCCTTTAGAAAGGTTGTTCAATGGGAATGATGTGGCAGTAAAGGGTAAGGTTTCAAATGAAAGTGTCGACACAACCGAGTGTAACATTGGCACATAGGAGGAGCCCAAGTTTGTCAAATTATCAAGCATCCTGACCAATGAACAGAGGGCGGAATATACTGAGTTATTAAAGGAATTCATTGATGTGTTTGCATGGACCTATGAAGACCTCAAGACTTATGACACAGCTATCATTGAGCACAATATCGCACTGAACGAAGAGGCTAGGCCATTCAGATAGAAGCTGAGACAGATAAATCCCATGTTGTTTCCCATCATGGAGAGAGAAGTGAGGAATTTGTTAGATGCCCAAATCATTGTCCCCTTGAGATATTCTAAATGGGTGGCCAATTTGGTCCCGATGAGGAAGAAAAGTGGAGAAATCAAGCTTTGTGTCGATTTCAGAAACCTGAACAAGAGCTCAAAGAAGGACAATTATCCCCTGCCCAACATGGAACACATATTGCAGAGGGTAACCAATGCATATAGGATTTCCATGATCGACGGCTTTTATGGTTATAATCAGATATCAGTCATGCCTGAGGACAAAGAGAAAACAACCTTCACCACTCCTTGGGGCACATTCATGTATGCCAAAATTCCTTTTGGTTTGATGAATGCAAGAGAAACATTCCAGCGAGCCATGGACATAGCCTTCATTGGGGAGAAAGATCAGTTTGTGGTAATCTATCTAGATGACATCATAGTCTTCTCGAGGTCAGATAAAGAGCATTGTTGTCACCTAAGGAAAGTTTTCTTGAAGTGTCGAAGGTTTGGCCTTTCCCTAAATCCCAAGAAATCTTTGTTTGCTATGAAATAAGGGAAGCTATTAGGCCATATAGTATCAGCAAAGGGAGTGAGGATCGATCCTAGCAGGGTAGAGGCAATTCAAAACCTGTCACTTCCTAGATATAAGAAGCAAGTTCAAGCCTTTTTGGGGAAGATTAAGTTTCTGAGGAGATTCATCTCAAATTTTGCTGAGCTGGTGAAACACATCACAACCATGCTCAGGAACGGAAATGAAGTGAAATGGATCGTTGAACCTAGGGAATCTTTTATCCAAATAAAAAGGGCATTGACTGAGGCACCTGTGTTGATCAGTCCTGACTATTCCAAAGAGTTCCTAATTTTCTCTTTTGCTTCTTTTGATATAGTAGTAGTGGTCTTGTTCCAGGAAAATGAGGAAGGGAGAGAGCAACCCATTGCCTTCTTCGGCAAGACATTAAGAGATGCAGAGATCAGGTATGAAATCATGGAGAAACAGGCCTATGCCTTAGTGAAATCTCTAAAATATTTTAGAGTCTATGTCCTGCACTCAAAAGTGACTACATACATTCCTTCAGCCTCTATGAAGGACATCCTTGTACAACTCGACATAGACGGGAGGAGGAGTAAGTGGATAGCCAAGATCCTGGAGTTTGACTTGGAGATAAGGCCTACCAAATTGATTAAAGGTCAAGGTTTAGCCAAGCTATTGGCTGAAGCAAATTGCAGAGCCTTGGGGGTAGATTTAATCAATGCAGGTTTAGAAAATCAACAGAATCAGCTAACTGATGCAGATCCTCAAACAGAACCTCTGTTGGCTCGATGTCCTTGGTATAAGGATGTCATATATTTTCTGCAGGAATTGCGACCTCCAAATGGCTTGCAAAGAAACAAGGCAAGAGCTATGAAGCTCAAAGCAGTTAGGTACTTCCTTTTTGATCAAATTTTGTACTAGAAAGACCCCCTGGGGGTGCTTTTAAAATGCATGAACCCGCAAGAGGCCGACAGGATCATGGTTGAATTTCACAATGGCCTATGCGGAGGGCACCATTTCTGGAAGACCACAACTCACAAAATTATCAAGGCTGGGTACTACTGGCCCACCTTGTTCACTGACGTCTATAGAGAAGTTAGAGCCTGCATCCCATGCCAAAGTTTTTTAGGAAAGAAACAGCTCAAATCTCTACCTTTGAAGCCTATAGTTGTTTCGGGACCTTTCCATCAATGGGGCCTATATTTTATTGGAGAAATCCACCCTACTTCCAGTGGGCAGCACATATGGATCCTGACTGCTACAGATTTCTTTACTAAGTGGATCGAAGCTATCCCCACCAGAAGTGCTTCCCACAATGTAATTATTGGATTCCTGGAAGACCTCATCACAAGATTTGGTTGCCCAAGAAAGATTGTTACTGATAACGTAGCCTCATTCAAGGATGAGTTGTTAGCCAAGTTCTGTGAGCAATTTGGGATCAAACTGATTCACTCCACCCCATACTATCCCCAGGGCAGTGGTTTAGCAAAATCCTCCAACAAAAGCCTGATAAGGATCATCAAAAGACTATTGGAGGACAACAAAAGGGCCTGGGATTCCAAGTTGAAATTCGCTCTATGGGTCGATCGAGTGACCACAAAGAGATCTATAGGTGTCTCTCCTTTCCAATTAGTTTATGGAGCAAAAGTTGTTTTCCCTTCTCAGCTAGCCATTCCTGTAGCAAAGTTCTTCCGGGATCATCAAGAAGAGCCTGATGACATGATCAGAAGAGTTCATCAACTGGTAGAGGTCCAGCAGGCCAGAGAGCAGGTAATGGACAGAATTCCAGACCATCAGCAGAAAGTGAAACTGGCTTTTGACAGGAAAGTCAAGAAGAAAGATTTTGATATCAGGGATTTGGTGCTTATGTGGGATGCACCCATGCAATACAAGGGCAAACATGGCAAGTTTGACACCCTATGGATTGGGCCTTTCAAAATATCTGAGGTTTTCTCAAACAAAACATACAGGTTGCAGGATTTGGAGGGTGTAGAGGTTTTCAGCAGCCCAGTAAATGGGCATTTACTGAAGAAATGTTTTGTTTAAGCCTTAAACGGATCCTTTGTTTGTAAATATTGTCCTTTTGGTTCTTTGTTCATTTTCTTTCTTATTATTTTCGGCTTAGTAAATGACTCCATAGCCTAATAGCAAGGCACTGAAGCTGCAAATGAGTTCTTAGAGCATCACAGGGATGACTCTATCCCCCATGGAGCCTAATGTTAACAACAAATTTTTCCATCGGGCACAAAAGTACCCAGGTCTGCAGGTTGCATGAGAAGCGCCCAAGCGCAACACGAAAGAATCTCTTTTTAGGGTACAAGTCAAGCGAGCGGACGAAGTTTGTTGTCAAGCGGCTGAGACACATCTATAAACTTGATCGATGGTCACCAGGATCTTAGGGCTACCAAGTTACCTGAGGTATAGCATCAAAGAAAGCACCTATATTTCAAGACAAAATCTGGGTCGTCCGATCCAGTGACGCATGGTGCAAGATCTAGTCACGTTGGCATATCGACATTTGGGAGTTCAAACAGTAAAAGTCCCTCATCTTCTCACATCTCAGAACCCCAAACCTTGAAGTGCCAAAAGCACCCAGAATCGGGCCCACGGTTTTGGCACCTGGTCACAAAGGAGCAGTCCTGGAGGAGGAGCGCTTAGGTTTATCATTTGGCAAGACGGGTCCCGAAGAGCCGAGAGTGATATTATCCATTCATCCCAGAGGGGTGCATGGTGCACGATTAGGCCCTCTGCCTTTTCTCCCATTGTGACTTTGAAGCGCAAGGAGCATCTCTTTCATATCCCCGAGACGCGAAGCACAGAAGATGTCCCGGACCCGAGCCCACAGTATTGTCAAATTAGTTCAAGATCGTCATATCAGAGAGGGGCACGTGGCACCCATTAGGCCCTCTCAGAATTTCTCCCATCGCAAATTCGAAAAGGAAAGATCTACTCCTTCCTATCCACAAACCCCGAACACTGAAAGCGCCTTTGAATATAGGCACAAGGTCACATCCCGAAGTCGCTTGGAGGCGATAGTAAGAGTTACGCAAAGGGAAAAAACGTTGGGTATAGCTATAGAAAGGATCATCATGTTCTCTAGGTACCAATTCAACTTGATCTCAACTATAATACCTGCTCGGAGTAAATGAAGAAGAGAGAGGGTGGTTGAAACCTCACCTCACTCATTAATTGCAAGGTATGGATGTCCCGGCGGGAAGTCTACTCGAGATGGTCCCCTGTACTGATTCTTTCCACAGAATCCATGCCAAGTCCTCGACTCACCAGGGAAGCCTGTGCATGCTAATTCAACATTTAAGGGACTCAGCTACCCCCTGGCGCGAGCCATGTAGAATTAAGGTGGTGTATGACAGAGGAGTGCAGGCCAGATTTGATTGAAGGGATGCCTCATCCTGAAAGTCTAGGAATCCTCTGATCGGCAAATGTTTAGGAGTATATATACTTTGTTTTTGATATTTTTCAAGGGATCGATGGTAGAGCAAAGCTCCTGATTGTAAAGTTTTAACAGACACTCTAGTTCTTTGGTTATGCATCTGTATGTAAGATTTCTTCTTTAACGACAGACAATTTTCTTACTCCATCTAGTTTTCATCTCATATCGAGGGAGTTCATGATTGACTCATTCACATGAATTATTGCAATTATGTTATGTTAAAGGATTTATTGTCGAATTGTTGTAGTCTCTGGTTTTCTGCATTTGAATGTAAGAAGATCTTGCATTTAGATGTTTTCTCCTACAAACTGTTAGAAACCTGATGTTTACGACAGACCTTTTCATTTCTCTTATACAGGTCTTCCCCCTACTCACCCTTACTACTACTCACTGTCTGAATTTTATCTAAGACCTCACTTTCCCATGCATGCCTGGCCTAGTTTCGGAGTTAGAACAATATTTTTTTGAGTTAACTTCCATTCGATCCCCCCTTTTTTTTATAAACAAATCATGACATAAATTGATGGGCGACGGGCTCTGCTCTTGCTGTAATCCAAGAGTGACTTCTGATGCTAACACAACCCCAACATTCCATAGGTGGTTGTCTTGGCATTTTCCCACCTGTTATAAACCTAAATTGCACTATCCCTGCTTACCTGGCATCAGGCCTACTCATGCCTCTTCCTAGCCAAAGCCATGCTGAGTAATTCCTCAAAAAACCACTTAAAACAAGCAACCCGCGCCCTAACTTCTCACTGGGCGCAGGCATCCGCTTTCTGTCCTTATACTGCACGCGGGTATCCGCAGGCTAACCCAAAACAGCCCGCGGGTACCTAACTAAGCAAAAAATCAGGAAAGTTTCCGCCGGGACACGAGGCTTTTTGTCAGTTATCTGGAACTCCGAGCCATGCATGGCTGAGAGTTCGCCAAAAACCCTAGCTCCTCCTAGCCTATAAAAGGAGGGGTAGGGGTACTATTCAAAGGAGGAAAATCATAGCAAAGAAACTCTGCCAAATTGCCAAGCCAGTTTTGTCCCAACCCTT
>SNQJ01S0047508.1:4660-15572 GCA_010110895.2 Picea sitchensis | reverse complement strand
TCGTAAGTTACACTTAAACTCAATAAATGGGTTGTCTAAGTAGCAACAAGATCATCTCCAAGGGAGTGAGGAAACTTGATATAATTATATGGAAGAGGAATAAACTAGGTTAAATAGTTAATACGACACAACACACCTACAATGATAAGTCTCTGATACTTATCACATAGGACATACACTTAAACAAAAATTATAACTCTTGTTGCCAACATTAGAGTGCAAGGCAATTGTACCATTTTGCATTAAACTCTACACAATTTTTTTCCTCTTAAGTAATATATTTCTAGAATTTTTTTTTAAATCTAGAAAGGGCTTTTCTAGTTCAAATCTTCTTTTTTAGTTCCATATGTGTTTATGTATGAAGATTTTTTTTTGGTGCATTTTATTATGTAGTTAGAGTATCTATGTTTTTGTTGTTGAAAATACATGCACAATTAGGCAATGTTACCATAGTTAACTTAAGGAGTAATGTATTTATTTTTCATTGAGAAATTTACAAGACACAAGGGAATCCCATGCTTTTTTTTGTTAGAAAAACGAGATCGCAGAGAAATAAAATAAAATAAAAATGTGGAAATAAAACACACAAGATACACAATACAATAGAGACACATATATACGTGGTTCACCCAGTGTGGGATACGTCCACCAGAGAAATTGGCAGGTCCTTCCTTTTTAGTATCCAGCAAAATGAAGGGATACAACCTAAATTGCGCTCGTTGTAACATCCTCTTCTTTCTCTCAGAGTCTTGGAATACAATATTCACACACATACACAATGACAATACAATTCCCTCATAAAATATGATTTCCTTCTAGGGAAAAAATCCCTAAAATAACTTATATCATCAGATCTGTGACCTTATAATGAATGGTCCAGATTGACTACGAAATTACAATATTTTACAAGGCAATTTTTCCCAAAACTTTTCCTTCGGGGGAGCTGTTCTCGAATCCCTCACGGCGGTGATAGTTGTGGGGGGAAACCCCCCTACACACCCCTATTAGGGAATTGTAATATCCCTAGGCCGAACCCAATTGTAAATATAAATACAAATGTATGTAAGCTGGTGAGTTGTTTGACATCATTTTTGTATGCACCTTCCATGGTATAGTGCGTGCATGTACTGCGCAGTAAAATGATGAAGTGTGCACATTCTAGGATACCGCGTGCAGTAACTTAAGTGCGTGCGATTTTGAGGCCAGGGAGCCTTTGTGTATAAGAGGTGTTTTATAGGCTGGTGAGCTAGTTGTTATAAGCTAGGATGTTTATGTTTTGAATTAGGCTAGAGAGCCTAGATGTTAAAGGCCAGTGCGCCTATTTTTGTATATGTCTCATCATTAATATAAAATACATCACTTCACATAGACCGACCACGATAAAAGAGTATGGGGGACTAAACTCCACTAGTTAGGGAAAGGGTGGGGGCTAAAAGCTAAGGAAAAGGGGCTAAGCTAGGGATCTTAAGCCAAAAAGGAATATTATATTAATATTTCTTAAAGTATAAAGTATGGATAATTATTTTATCCTGAGTTCTAAAGATGGGGACAAGTGGGCCAAAGTAGCTCCCAACATGACAAGTGTCAAGTTAGGGACATACATACATATTTTTTGGACTTAGTTCATTTCCCATCATTCAGTCGTCTAGTCAATCATCCATGAACATTCACACACTCATTGAGCTATCTTACATACCTTCATGTCACTGTACTTGAACCTGTATCCATATCCATACTTGTTGTGTAGTTGGTTAGCTTGGCAGTTGGATTGAAGAAGCGAGTTGTCAGGCCCGTGGGATACCAAAGAGGTAGGTTGTCAGACCCGTGAGAAATTCCTCTCTAGGTGAGAGAATTGTTGGGAATTTATTTCTTGAAGGTGATAAACTGTAGATACATGGCTCTGAGACTTCCTGTCTGGCCTATTGTTGAAGCCCGGAAAGGAAGTGGAGCAGCCAAAGGACTGTTGAGCAAAGAAGGGGCACACTTCCTAGGGTGGGATAGGCATGTGGGGAATGAGGAATTGTAGGTTGTTAGTTTGAGTGGGCACCTGTGACGGAGTCTTTCTTGTTGTCTATGAGTCGTTAGTCTAGTTAGGAATCCCTTTACCCGGGTGGAGTTTAGTCCCATCTCGGGGGTGACCCACTACTGAGACTAATGAGCAGCGTGGTCTAAGGTTGGGAGGTTCATGGAAGTTTTGCACGTAGTTGGTGATATTCTTACCAATATAAGTGCCAATTGTATTATAAATTTACATGTTGCATTATTAATTACGTGTTTATTTTTATGGGTTTATCCTATGTGTGGTTATAATTGTCTATATATTTATGGGTACTTCCTGCATATTCTGCATGTATATGTTTATTGTTATTTCAGTATGAATTCATGTATTTACTGATGTATTTGGTTGTTTACATTTTATATATATATATTTCTGCAAGAGTTCAGTGTGTATATATTTTAATTGCATGCAATTCAAAAAAATTAATGTAGCATAGCTCAGTTGAATGTTGGGTATGTTACAGTATGTTCCGCAGAGAGAATAAAAGTGTTCTCTAGAGTAGCATGGCCGGCTTGGGTGGTCGGGGCTGTTACAGGAATGGGGTCCAAACACTGTTGAAACAAGGGCAAGCTCCCTACACACCCTATTAGGGAATGGGGTCCAAACACTACTGAAAAAAACCTTTGAGTCACGAAGAGGCTCCACAACCAACATTTTTGGCATTTTTAAAAAATACAATAATATTCTCTTAATTGAAATCTTTTAAAATTTGTGGAATTTTTCAAAAAAGTAAATATATATATAAATTAGAAAAAAAAAATTGAAATATAAGATTTTTCCTAATTTTAATAATATTTTTATTAATATTTATAAAGAAAATTACTAATAAAAAATTCTAAAATAATTTTTGCAAGTCTATATAAGTTATGTTTTTAAAGGAGGAAAAAAATCACTTTAAAATGAAAAAGTTGTTACTATTCAAATTGCATTTATGTTTAATGTGATTACTTGCAATATGTAGCCAAAGGACCTCGGGATTAAGGTCATGCATTTTGAGGTACCAGAATTATGCAAAAACTTGGCCAATCCAAAATCTGCAACATGTGCTTCAAATTTTGAGTCTAGAAGAATGTTATCGCGATGAATGATGTCACAATGAAGGATAAGAGGTCGAAAATCAAAGTGAATGCTCTCATTCAAGTGATTTCTAGATACGTTTAGAGAGTTGATATTGTTCATCCTGGTGATTTTCATTGGGATGGGACCACTGAACTCATTCTGGCTAAGATCGATGTATTGGAGTAAAGTACAGTTGCTAATCTCTCGAGGAATCATACCATTAAACCTTTTTTTACTTAAATCGATCTTAGAAATATTCATCAGTCAACCAATCTCTTGTGGAACATTACCTGTTAATTGATTTCCATGGATGAGAAGTATCTACAAAGTAGATAATTCACCTATGGAAGAAGGAAGAGAACCACTCAAACGATTATTGGAAATATAAATCCAGAATAGCAAGGAGGATACATTATTAATTTCCTCTGATATGCTCCTACTGATATAATTGTTCTGCAATTTTATCAGAGTCAGCATGGGTAAGTATAGTAAGCCTTCAGGGATCGAACCATTCAAATAATTTTGTTGCATGGGCACCATATGTAGAGAATTACATTTTCCCAAAGAATCAGGAATCGGTCTGAAGAATAAATTATTTTCTATAGTCAATATCTCCATCCTTCCACCCTTACAAAGACTCTAACTGGTCAATTTGTTGTAAGAAATATCCACTTCCACTAGGTTTCCACTCACACCCAGTTGCTGAGGCATCTGGCCTATGAAATTGTTCTACCAAAGATTCAAATCCTCCAAATTTGGCAAGTCCCCAATGAAAGATGGAATCTTTCCATGTAGCATCTTCCTGTGCAGATACATCTCTTTCAACTCTTTTAGCTCTGAGATTTCCACAGGTATTTCTCCATAGAGAGAGAGATTTCTTGGATAGATCCAATAATTTTAAGCTCACAAGATGGCCCAGTTGAGGAGGAATAGGCCTAGTGATGCCATTATTGTACAAATACATTTCAACCAGATTTTTCAAACCACCAAGCTCAGAAGGAAGTGCACCACTAATACCACACCCAGACATATCAATTTCTACAAGATTGCTCAAATTTCCTATCTTGGGAGGAATACCTCCATATAATACATTGTAGCAATTGTAGCAGCTTAAATAAATTATTTTCAAGTTCCCTAGATTTCCAAGCTCTCTTGGTATTCTTCCACCCAAAGTATTACCATATAATGAAAGATATACTAAATTTGTTCACTTTCCGTACTCACCAGGAATGTTGCTCAAAAAGAAATTTTCTCCGAGATCAAGATAGTTGAGCTTCACTAGATGGCTCACATCTACCCTGACAAATTGTTTTGAAAGACATCAAGGACCTCTAGGTTCCTCAATTTTGATATATTGGAGGGGAGGCTTCCAGTGAGGAAGTTATTAGAGATGTTGAGCAAACTGAGCACTTGCAGATTTGTGACTTCACTAGGGAATGGTCCAGAAATATGCATGTTGGAGAGATGTAAATCCACTACTCAGCCAACTACTTGGAGACACTCCATCTATCTAAAAAATTATTAGAATTGACCAATCCTGCTTTCACTTAAATCAGGACTCTCTATGGAATGATGAATTGGTGATAGTAGATGATGGGTATAGGAAGAAGGAAATGAAGAAAATAGAGATGTTCATGGAAATGTTTTGCAGCCTCATCTTGTAGTGAATGAATCTATGTTGATAAGAACCTTATTGTCGTAGTGCAACAGAACAAAAGAGAGTTCCCACAACTACAATTATGCAGCATGTTAGGTATAATGATATTTTGATGCAAATTTTTATCAAAAGATGTTTAACATAGAATAATAGATATACAGTAAAAATGGTTTCTATTCAATAAGGAAATAAGTTGAAACTGTAAAATGCAGTGGAAACAAGCTTGCTAGAATGGTGGCGGGTTATCTCTAAGAAGAGATGTGATGGATGTGCTCATTCACAAGAAGATGATTACAATGAGGCTTTGAAGGCCTTTTTATAATAAACAAAAATTTCAAAAACCCTAGACATAAAAAAAAACCTAACCCTAGGAGATGAAGCGCCAAAAGTCACATGGGCCCCGTTTGGGTAAGTTAGTACATCAACTTCCCGGGGTCGTAACTTTTGCATACGATCTTCATTTTAGGCACGCGATAGCCCATTGGAAAGGTCTATCCGAGGACTACACATTTTTCTTCTATCTATGATCAAAACTTGTTTTGATTGTGGAGATCCCTAAAAAACGTTTTTTAGGACCTCAAAACAGCTCCGCAAGTCAGGGACCCGAAAACTAGGGAAAAACAAACCAAACTAGAAAACTACCAAGATGAGCCAGTTGGAATAGGTGGGAGGCCACTGACATCCATATGCATCAAAACTCCTCTTCAAAAGAGAGAAAAATGCCAATGTTGAAAATGGCATTAAAGAATATCCCACACAGATGCATTGAAAAGAAATCACATGAGGCCCACAGAGGATGAAAGCTCCAATCAAGAAGTATGACCAAATTATGAAGAAGAGGGCCAAGTAACCTCAATGAATATGGTTGAATCCTGAAGCTGAAGAGGATTGGTTGTAGAAGAACAAGAATGGAAAATACTGACAACCATCACATAAATTATTCAAAAAATAGGTGTTGGTGAAGAACCAGAACAAGGATTTGAATAGAAGCAAACACCATCAACCATCAAAAGATCAATGAGGCATGTGGATGATGAAAAAATCCTAACAAGAACTATGTCCAGAACCTTAAAGAGGGCCAAATAGCCCAAGCTATCAATGCCATCAAAGATCCATGTAGAAATTCAAATTTCAAACTTCTGAAACAAAAAGATTGATGCTCTTAAATGAGTCCATTATCACCCTAACAATTTTTATCGGGATCTAAAAACTTATGAAGTTTAGCGAGACACTATACCACAGTAGAGGAACGATAGTTCAGGGAACTCGGCTATATTCTGTGGTGTATGAACGAATGTAGCGGAAGTGGGAAGTGAGTATCTCGATGGGCCGTCGATCTTGAAGAATCTCAGATCTACGGTTGAAGCCTACATCGAACAAAAAAATAGCATGAAACTTAACGTTGCGAAGTCAGGATGAGGAAAACTACTATGGTTTCGACAGGGAACACATGGAGCTCTTACACATGCACTAGGAGAGACAGTGGATTGCCCAAAACCACTTTTCCCATGGCCCTAATGTCACGTGTTTCAAAACATCATGTCAATAACTCGCGGGGAGGATGGTGGTTGGTCAGATCACCTCACATCACTGGTCCAAGTACTTTCCTAGATGACGTATCAAAAGGACGTCGTTGCATAACTAACTCGAGGCTCATCATTCGAAGTGGATTGATGAAGCGTGGCACACCAAGGTACTGTGACAGTAAGTCGTGAGAAAAGTACACAGAACGTCAAAATCTCAGATATGAATCATTTTATTCTATTCTGGGAAATTGTCATCTTATGCATAAGAAAAACAAGCTCGGCCTGTGCTCCTGAATTCTGTAAACTCAAAGGGTGGCCAAATCAAGGTCTCTGTGAAGTACAGAAAGCATGGATAATATCCATCAAATGGCATATGGCGCAATTGGGTTCTCATCTAAGGTACCAGGTAGGTCAATAAGTAAGAATGAAAGATGGTTGTTGCAGATGCAGGCGACAAAATTTCATACCAAACCTGAAACTGAGATAGAGTCAGGAGTAATATTAAACCCCGTTATAATGGATCTTGTCATAAATGAACACATAGACAACACTTGCACCCAGCCACAAAGAAGAGGATGAGCAAAAGGAGGAAATCATAGGCCAAAACCGAGATGATAGAGAACGTTAGGGAAAATTCCGATTGGTGGAGTACCCTGGAGGAGGAAATCACCAAGTTGAGGTGAATCCTCAGGTAAAATTTTGGTGTATTTCAGATAGTTTTGGAAATATGACGTCTTAAGAGAAGGGAGTCCTGATATGACAGACCAATTACTAATGGTCCCTTTAAATAATGCAATTGTTCTTCCTTTTTGTAACTTGTATCTGTTTTTAGAATTATGAGGAAGTCGGAACGTTTTAAATTCCATATGAAATTCCTCTATATATTCTTGGCCTCATGAGTATAGAAGGATGGAGAAAAGAGGAGCTTTCCCTCTATGCAGGAAAAATTTATAAATCTCTGGGGCTGGAATGAATACATGGGTGTAGAGGTAGATTTTGGGACTTTTTATGAAAATATTCTAATTGGTGGTGTTATGAGTCTCGTTTTCTCTCATAGTACGTGACTCCTATTATTCTATATTTTCATTTTTCTTTTTTCTGTCTAAATTGAGAAACTAAAAGTCTAGAATTCATTATTCGATGCTCTCGACATGACGATTTAGACTATGTTCATCTCTTCTAAACCATTTCAGAATTCATTACTATAATGCTCTGATAATAGTTGTGTGTTTCTTTTCTTCTGATACCATCTAAAAATTTCAATCATAAACTCAGAATTCACTTCCTCATTTATCCTTTTCCTCTGGATTTTTTTCACAATTTGGAAATGCATCCTACATTCTTGACCCCATAGCCCAAAGGTCATCTTCATCTCTTCAACAAATTTATTAAAACCCCAAAACAAACCAATTCTAGCCACCGATTTTCATAGATGTATTAAGTGACATGAGAGATCCCTCTCTGAGTTGAGCAGGTTAGTGCCTCAGCTCTAAAGTAGGTTGAAGTAGTTACCTTTGTCATTTTTCTATTCAACTAGACAAATTTACAAAGTGCTAATGTTTTGGTGTCATTGTCGGGGACGAAATTTAAAAATTTTCCCTGGGAAGAACGACATGGTTGAGTTCTAGGGTCTGATAGAGGCAGACACTTAGGCACACATTGGTTGTATCCCTACTCTGGTGACTCCACTTCAGTTCGAAGGTGACTCCATTGATAAAATAATCCTGAATTTCCAAGAGGCGACCCTGCTCTAAATACTTCAAGCATGAGACTGAAACTTCACTAAAAGATGAAACCCCTTGACAGGGACAAGGAAGGGCATCATGAGAGAAAACAGGTACTCAAAATGGGACCTCTTACAAAGCATTTTACTTTTCATTTTAAGTTGCATCTGCTCCTTCCTTGAAAATTCCAAATGAACTTTATTTTACCTATTGTATCTTAATAATGATCATGAAAGACTTAAAATTGTATTTCCTCCTCTATACGTTGCACATGCATACGCTCGCCTTGTCGTTGGTTCTGATAAAAAGGATTCACCTAGGCCATGCAATGACAATGACCAAGTTGATGAATCCCATGAGACTCAGACCAATGTCTCTCCCATTTTTCTTGGCCCAACACCCCCTAAGGCACGGCATAGATATATACCCTTAAAGCTACCCAAAACCCTTCATGATTTCCCTTCAAATTACTATGAGTTCCTACCTATGTTCGATGGAGAATCAAGTATCATATCTGCTAAAAAGCACATTCAAGGGTTTGAGCATTTTATAGATTTATTTGAGATTGACCACGACGATGTGTGTATGATATTTTTCTCTCAATCCTTTAAATGAGACACCAAACACTGGTTCAAACACTTACACCCAGAAACCATCAGCTCATGGGTGGAATTGAAGAAGGTTTTTTTTTTTAATTTTGGCACAAGGAGAAATCCTCAGAGCTTCAACTCACTAAGTTTTACTCCTTGAAAAGACGCAGTAATGAATCTATTTCTGTATTCAGTAGAAATTTTTCTAGCGTCTATTATAATTTGTCCAAAGAAATTCAACCCTCTGAAGCTGCTGCCATGCTCCATTATGCAACTGCTCTTCATCCATATTTTTCTTTCCTCCTGATGGAAATAAGACCTGGGTCCTTACAACAAATGTTTAGTGATGCTCAAGACATTCAACACAACATCCAAGCATGTAAACAAACACAAAATGAGGGGTTGAATGTTCAAGGACATGAAAGTGAAAATGAATAGAAAATAGTTGATTGGAATCTTGAGCATAGAATTGACAATATCATGGGTCCTCTTGAAGTTTCCAATGCTAATGATTTTGCAAAAAATTACATCCCACTTGTCGAAAGAGGAGGTGTTGATCCATCCCATGATGAGCAGAGAGCTGATCATTTTAAGTATTCATTTGTAGATAGTCAAGAATATGAGTTTGAAAAGCATCTTGTTGAAGAACAGGTTGATGTGCTAAGTTTGTTCTTGTTAGATGACATGGCATATGTTAATGATTTGCCTATATATTATGAATATGATGATTACGATGTTGACCCCATGGAACAATCAACCACATGTTCTCTATTAGAAAATGTTCCTTTTCAGCAGTATAATGAAAGAAATCAAGCTGCATATCACAATTAAAAAGAAGAAAGTATTGAATCGGCTGAAGGGAATTCCTTACCTCTATGCTTTTCTTCTTTCAAATCACTGAAAGAAAATCCTAAAATCATCATCAAAGAAAAAGAATATGTGCTTATGTAAAGCCACACCAGATCAATGGAGCAGAATGACAAGATGTCGCAACATTCTTTTCATTCTCTTGGAGAGCCTATTGCTTGCGCTGAAATACAACCATATGTTGGCAATGAAATTGAAGACGATTTCAAATCAGGTAGGACAACCCTACCATTATGTTTTCCTTCTTTCAAAATATTGAAGAAAATTATTTGTCGTATCTCAGGACAGGGATGCTCCAAGCATGACCAGAGTGGTGATGATAATTCTATGGACAATCACATAAAGGGTCATGTCAGCTCAGATTTTTAGTCTATATTCAGCTATCAGCCTGAAAAGGAAGAAGAAGTTGCTCCAGAAAGTATTGTTCAAGGTCATTTTCTCCATCCCGAAATCAGTATGGATTCTCAACGTGAAAAGGTGTTTCAGAGCATTTTCTCTTCCCTTGAGAATGACATCATGGTTAAATTTTTAAGCAACATAGACATGGGTGAAGATTATGAAATTGCATCCATGGAAGTTTCCAGCAATAAAGAAACAAATGACATAGATGAAGTAGGGTATGCCATTTGTCCATCAGAAACACAGAAAGATAATGAAGAGGCAGTGGTTTTATTCAAGTCATTTGAAAATCAGGGTTTTGAAAATCCATCCGTAGGAACTCTGGACTGTGAAGTAGTGCATGAGCAGGAACTTATTTCTATTTATTCACTGGAAAGTCAAAGTGGTTATCCTCAAACAAATTTCTAGAAATTTAATGAAACCACATTAGAGTTGTTTGATGAACAAGAGGATAACCTTGGTGCATATTATATGGCTATCATATTTGAAGATGTTCAAGAATATATGAATATTTTTGTTGATATGCATGGCAAAGTAGACAAACCTATCATCGCCATTTCATTCGAAGATGTTCTCAGAATAGAAGAAATAGAGAAAAAACAACTAACACTGATGAAAGATACTTGCCTTTCGATTTTTGCTCATCAGGGAGAAATTATTTTTCGTGATTTTTCATGATTTTCAAGATCCGATGGCCATCCTATTATAGTCTTTAGTGAAGGATGAATTTGCTTCATTCATAAGCTCAAATTTTGGATTCAATTTGTTTTTTCAGCCACCATCCTTTATGATTTTCTACCAGCTTGAGAAAAATGTGAAAGGAAAATCAGGAAACCAATTGCTTGATTAGCTGCATTGACACTTTAGCATCACTTGAGCGAGTGGTCATCCCAATAGTTTAGGGTAGGTAGGTGTAACACCCTGTTTCCCCCAGTTTGTAAAAATAATTGGACTGGCCAAGAACTGTGGCAAACTCAAAAATGTGAATGTGTGATGTGAATGGACCTTGTGGAAAAGGTCGATGAATGTGA